>CAUYQG010041669.1:0-31786 GCA_963574415.1 Tarsius wallacei | reverse complement strand
TCCACCTCAGCCTTCCAAGTAGCTGGAACTACAGGCGCTCGCTACCACGCCCGGCTAATTTTTGATTTATTGTAGAGATGAGGTCTCGCCAAGTTGCCCAGGCGGGTCTCGAACCCACGGGCTGAGGCAATCCACTCACCTTGGCCTCCCAAAGCACGGGATTACAGGCTGAGCCACCAAGCTGGCAAAATTAGATTTTCAAAGATCAAATGGTTTCCAGGAAATGCCAAGCCAGGGAGTAGGGGCTGTAAACTGATAGCTTCAAAAGAGAGGATTTGGGTAAGTTTGTGAATTAGTTGCTCTTTTGCATTTCCATGAAAGCCATCAGTCTTTGGCTATTTGGTTTTTTCAAACAAAACTGGTCTGGCAGGTTTTCAGAGCTTGCCAATTGACTTTCCAAAGGAATACTTTTAACTGCTATCAGTCCCCTTTCTGCCACATTCCCCCCTTTGATGCTTATGGGTTAAGAGCATCATCCTTAGTTTTTCATTCAACAACTGTTTCCACAAATTTAGAAATGGCTTCATAATTATTGGGGCTATGCAAGGGAGGACAAGACAGGATCCTACCAATAGGACTACAGATCCAATAAACGACTTAAATTCTCCTAGACCCAAGAACATGTTTTTAAACCAATTGCCGAGTTTGATGCCTTGCCATTTTTGCACCGGGACATGGGCAAGCTTTCTAATTTTGGTGGCTGTATCAGTTATTGCTTTACTATTATCATCTATTTGCAGAGTCAGAGCTATTAAATTTGCCATATACTCCTCCTTCTTCCGCTAGCAGGTAGTCCAAAGCTAAGTGGTTTTGATAAATAGCTGCACGCATTTGGGCTTGTTGCTCAGCAACAAGCTCAAAAGCCAGGGCTGTTTGATTAGTTATAATTTCTAAGACAGCTAGTAACCTAATAATGCAATTTAGCATATATACAGGCATGCGGTATCCCCAACTCCCAACTTGTGCCCATGTGGCTGGGTCATAAGTATCTATAATTCTCTGGGGTGGCCATTCATCATCTTTCCAAACCTGGGTCCCTCCTATATTAGGAACTTGGTCGAGGGATGAAACATTTTTGTGTTTTGAGGCTTTCATAAAGGGGAATGCCTAGTTCATCCCCCCTTGGGTTAGGCAGAAGGAAAAGTCCTGGCTGGATTATTCCTATGGTACATGTGCCTTTCCATAATGCTGGGAGCTGGGCATATGCAACCTTTTCACATATCCAAAATAGCTCTTTATATCTTGAAATGGATTAGCTTGTTCAGAGGATAGTACTGCACTTATAGTTTGGGTGACAATAATACATTGAGAAGATTTTGTTGCATAAGCAGGTGCCCAGTACCAAACAGGCCTTGTTGGTCACCAGAACAAACTTCTGGCTGGGATGAATAACAATGGAAAACTCTTACGTCTGACCAGATAGTTTCTATACACGTACATACCGGGTGTGTGAGGGAAGCGATAAACACCCAAGTTAGGCAGAAGTACATAAAAGCACAAGTAAACTTCCTATCGTAAGAAAGAATGGAAATGCTAGTGAAACCCTTTCCTAACATGTTCAGTGGGGACAACTCTGTTAATTCTATAGCAAATAAAGTCAGTTCTACAGCAATTAAAACAACAAACAGTTTGGCAAATATAAAGGTTGACAAAGCAAAACAATGACTTACCAGAGATGTCCGCCGAGTCCTTAAGCTGAATCCTCAATCTTCTGCCGTGCATTGATCAGCCAGCCTCCGGTGTGTGACTGAAGCAGGGTCGAAGTATCCTCAGGCTTCTAGAGCAGGGCTTGAGAGATTTATTTCAGGTCCTCTGTCAGACTCGGTGACTCTCCAGAGGGTCAGTTTAAGGGGTACTGCCGAATCTGCAGTGCACTCCCAGTCCTGGAAGGCCAGCTTAATTCTGCTATAATGGATCCAAGGAACTACTTCGGCTGCTTTGACTGTGGTTGGGGTAGATAAAAGAACAGTAAATGGCCCCCTCCAGAGGGACTTTAGAGGTTGTACATTCCATTCTTTTACCCATACCATATTACCTGGCTTAAAAGAGTGGGCATTGGTAGTTAAACTAATTGGCAATAGTTCTCTGACTTGACAATGGATGGCATTTAGGACTGAACCTAAGGCTTGCATTTGCTGTTTTAGGGTAGACTTCCTAATTCCTTTAAGTCTCCCTGTATGCCCTTAACAAGAGGGGGTGGGCGCCCATAAAGAATTTCAAAAGGTGAGAAGCCTGTTTAATTCATTCAAAGGCCTTTTTCTGGGCCTTTTCCCATAGCAGGGGCTCCTGTTCACCCCCCTTTGAGGCTTCATAGAGAGGTTTCATCATGATAGGGAAGTTAGGTATTCAAATTCTGTAGAATCTTGCAGCCCCTCAAAACTCCTGAATTTGACACTGGGTAGTTGGACTGGTATAAACACACGGCTTGTTTCCTTGATGGGCCATTGCTGTAAACTAATTTTTGTTAGGTTATTATTATTAGTTGTTAAACCTTTTATTTTGAACCTTTGAATGTACAGATTTAAATGCTTTCAGTTAGTTCCCTGGAGGGGTGAGACCCATTAGGGAAGCCTAAAGGCTCCTGAGACTAGAAGTTACCCATAAATTTAACAATCTGGGTAATAGCATGTACTAGTGTAGGAACAGGACCACCCTTAGGGTCCTCTTCTTTTTTCTTACAGCTGTTGGTTGGCTCCTTCCTGTCTTCGATTTTTAGCAGCACTTACTCCCCTGGGATGTTTGGGTTTTCCATGGTCCAGGAAGTTCCTAGGGAAACAAGCTTATGAACTGTGATTAAAATTTGTTCCAAATGGACAGCACATTTCCTTATGAGCATTTATGTCTGTGGTCCCATTTCCTTCAGAGGTGTAGGAAAAAGGCCTACCATTAAACAATTTCAAAGTTTTAATGAATCCCATCTCAGGGACTGACTTGGATCCTGAGCAATGCGATACCAAATACCTATGTTTAGTTTACTTGTGTCTCCAAAGGATTTCTAGTCATCATTATGCTAAACCACAAATTGAAAGATTGTGCTGTCCTAGTCCTACATCTGATGGAGTTTTCTTTGGATTTTCCGAGAGGTAGGGTAGACTGCCACTCGGCCTGCAGTAGAATATAATTTTTAAAATGTTTGAACACCTTCCAAAACCTACCTATAGGAGATTTATCTATGTCTAGTCTGTGCTAGCTACCCTGCCTCAATTATTTATTCTTTAGAGATTTTTCGATCCCATAATCATATGGGGTGCTGAAGGGTGAAGGTCCATCTTCAGAGCTGACAGTGGGCATAGTCCTGCCTAGCCAGAGACAGAAAATCTCTCCCTGTCTGACTTGAGGCATCCAGACCTGTTTCAGCAGTGGCATTGTTTGCATGACCGTTATGTGGGCATGAAATTACTGGATTCTGGCTCAATAAAAGAAATAAAGTCAGGCATACATTTTGAACAATTTTATGTAGTGGCTGATCACCTTTTGTACAAAAGCTACAAGGCCTGAAGTTATTAGCATAACTTAAATGATAAACTGTAATTTCTGTGGCTTTATTACAAGTACCAGCCTTTGGAGCTTTTAATGTATTTATGGACTATAATGGTAGCCTGACAGATTGTTTTAGACTATAACTTCAACCAGGTACTCAAGTAAATTTTATATAAAATTTAAGAGAAATTTGAAAATGTTTGGAAACTTTCATCCAGAAAAGACTTTATTATGCCTAGATTGTTTATAGAATTTCTTTTGTATATATATATATATATTTTTTTTATAGACTTTTCTTATACCATTTTTGGCATGATTATACCATTTTATTTTTGTTCTCTACCCCCTTTTTAAAATTTTCAGATAACTATCTGTTTTATTATAGGACAGAATTTTACCATCTAAGATCTCTTCTTAAATAAAAAAATTTTTTTTCTCTTATATTCTCTTTTTTTTCTTACTAAAACCTTATTTGTACCAATAACCTTTTTATATTTTTTCTTTGCTTTTTGCTTTCCTTTTTATTTATTTATTTTATAAATAACCTTTTACAGTCATAATTTGAGTTCACCTTTTAGTAACTGTTAGGTGAAACATTTAACTTTTGGAACACCTTTAACTCCCACTAGAGAGCAGGTACCAGGAGAAAGAGGTTCAGTATGAGCACAAGGGCTAAAAGCTTAGCCTCAGTAGTAATCAAGAAATTAATTTGGACCCCAGCCATATTCATACAGACCCAAAGATTCTCTGGGGTGATGGCAAACAGAGTGCTGGGCTGGGCCGTGCCCCCCACCTTCAGTCAATGGCCACCATCACCGGGCTAGGTGCCCGCCCCCCTTCAGGAGAGGGCACACTGTCTCTTTCAGTGGCCTTTTAGTCCGAATGTTGGACAAGGTCCCGGGGGCTTAGGCCATCAAGAACAATTATGCTTTAAGTGCCCAGATTGACCACATTCATAGAAGCTGATAGCATCCCCCTTAGCAGGTTTATCCTTATCAGGCCTCTTTTGGGTGGCTGGAGCTTTGCCATTTGTGGCATCTGCCAATAGGTTTGTTTACTTTTCCTCTGGCTGGTGCTCATCCTGGAGTCCTTCTCCTTTTTTTTTTTTTTTCTTAATGTCTCAGTTTCTAAGAACTTCAGAAGCTTTCTATAATTGGGAGGTGGGTATTCATATTCTTGAGCCAAGCCTCTGGAGATGATAAGATATCATCTTGTTTTCAGAGTAGTGAAATAAATTTTTAAAATGCCTCTGCATACAGAACTTTTGACCATTTTTCTTTAAGTATACAAAGTGAATTTAATTGCCAGATAGTTTTTTTCTTTCCAAATCTTATTATCTGCTAACTTGTAGTGAGTTCAAATTTGATTTTAATAATGCACTTATTGTTATTTTTAAAAATTTTAAACCATGTAATTTTAATTTGCTTTAATTATTTAAAATCTGCCCCATTGGGGTTTTGAGGGTACAGATTATTATACATTTTCTAGGTCACGTTTCTTGAAAACCCAAAATTTGTTTTGAACATTTGCAACTTATTCTTCAAAGGAGAATTCTAAAACAAACAAATAACTAAATAAAGTCATAAACAGCAATGCCAGGTATCCCTGGGACTCTGATGGCTTCTTCCAAGTTGAGTGTTCTCAGACCTCCTTGAAGCCCCCTTTTTTTTTTTTCCTTCTGCTCCATGACTTTTCAATGATGCCTACAAAATGGCCTGGTACAAAACCCTTTTAGAGTGAACAGACCACGTAGATGTAAAATGATCTGTTCCTACTTATTTCTAATTATGAAAAGGCAAAATTGCCAAAAAAATTATGAATTACTAAATAGTAATCTTAGTTGCAAGATGTGGACAATTAAATGACAGTGATTAAGTCTCACTCTATGCACCACAGAGTGTGCCTAGTATTTGACCTTAGGTGATGTACTGAGCTTACAAGGTGACTTAATCAGGTGGGAATGGCCAGTTCCCATGCCTTATTAAGTCCTGCAAAGTATTCAGCATTTAAAACTTTACCAGTCTTGTAAGAGGTGTGCTAGTCAGGCATAGCCAAAAAAGCAAGTAGTAGTGTTATCTAGCATTACAATTTAAAGTAGGGTCTTAGCGTATATTACATGACTCTAAGAGACTTTCCAACAGTTTTACAGGGACAAGCAGTTGATTATGATCTTAGGCAAGGCCTAAACCTTTAGAAGCAGATTTACTTTCAACTAACCTGGCTTCTAGCATTTGAAAACAAGAACAGTCTATTCAATCCCTTAGTTGCCAGAGAAAGATTACAAAATTATTTTCTCCAAGGCTAGAATTAACTTGCACAGAGTTAGCAAAAGGCTAAGTAGCATATAAGAGACATTTCTATGTTATCTTACAGGTGGATTAAAATGAACTCCTTCAGAATCCATGAAGGAGAACACAGGCTAAGGAAGGCAGAGGGTGTGGTCCCGAGAAAGAATTCAAGATAACCGGTAGCACTTCACATACCTAGCAGGCAACTTCCCCACATTCTTAACAAAAAAAGGCAGGAATTTTAACAGTGCCAATGGGTTGGGAGAAACACCACACAAATAAAGGGAGGGAAACATAAAATGACATAAACATGTGTTAATCAAGTTTTTAAAAGACGACATGTCCCATTAAACAAAGCATAACTCAACCAGCTTTTTAGCAGATTCAAAATAACAGACACATACAAATAAGAGACTGAGGGGTATGGAAACATCTGTTTCATCCTCCTCTAGCCATACTCCTCGCAAGATATTTCAGACACTTCTTAGCAATTGGCAGGTTGGTACACTCCCAATGCAGACTAACTTTATGCAGAGCCCTCCCGCTGTCCATCTCATTCACACACAATCGCACAGCACGTTCTCCTACCCTCCACCCAATTCCTAGGAGTCGATAGCTTTGCCTTGAAGCAGCATTTCCTTCTCTGCCTTTCAACCCTTTCCTTTAGGCTGGAGACTACTCACAGACTCTGGGAGGTGATCAAACTCCGCTTCTGCCACCTACTGGCAGGTCTTGTTCCTACCCTTTCTGTCTGGCGGTGCAAAAGCCCTTGTTCCTACCCTTTCTGTCTGTCGGGAGGTGCTCCTTATACCAGTTCCATGCCTCTTGGGTCTCTGTTGTGCTTTCATGGTCCGAGCCTCAGTGCACCAGGAGGGGACTCCCTCCTATGAATCAACAGGTCTGTTGTGCACCAGGCAAGATTGCCTCTCCCGTCGCCCTGGGGATCGTACCCCGATGACAAAAGAGGTGGAAAACACCATCTCTGAACTCTCCTTTCCGGGCCAATGCACCAGAATGTAGCGGGAAGACAGAAAGGCCGTGACACTGAAGCTATTACAGGAAGTAGCAATTTTATTTATGCCGGCGGACTCAGTGGGCTAACTCTCCCAGGCCGAGCACCCCAGAAAGGGAGAAGAGAGGTCTTATACCTTTGTTTAGGTAAGGGGAGGTGGGTTGAGAGATTACACATTCTCCTTGGAATTTGCAAGGTTGTACTCAGCAAAATTAGATTTTCAAAGAACAAATGGTTTCCAGGAAATGCAGAGCAAGTAGGGGCTGTAAACTGATAACTTCAAAAAGAGAGGATTTGGGTAAGTTTGTGAATTAGTCACTCATTTGCGTTTCCATGAAAGCCATCAGTCTTTGGCTATTTGGTTTTTTCAAACAAAACCGGTCTGGCAGGTTTTCAGAGCTTGCTGGTTGACTTTCTTTCTTTCTTTTTTATTTTTTGAGTTGGAGTCTTACTCTGTCACCCAGACTGGAGTGCAGTGGCTGCTCCCAGCCACTGCAGCCTCGACCTGCTGGGCTCCAGCGATCCTTCCACCTCAGCCTTCCAAATAGCTGGAACTACAGGTGCACGCTACCACACCCAGCTAATTTTTTGATTTATTGTAGAGGCGAGGTCTTTCTAAGTTACCCAAGTGGGTCTCGAACCTGCGGGCTCAGGCAATGCACTCACCTCAGCCTCCCAAAGCGCGGGATTACAGGCTGAGCCACCGAGCCTGGCCTGGTTGACTTTCAAAAGGAGTACTTTTAACTGCTATCAGCCCCCTTTCTGCCACAGGTGGAGAGATAGAGAGGGGAGGGGAGGGACGGAGCAGCATCAATAACCCAGAGATCCAAGTAAATGCAAAGATTTGCAACACACAAAAAGGTTAAGACAGAAAAGTTTATTTAAAAGTAAATTAGAGAGAGAGAAGGGAGAAAGAATATTCACCTCCCCAAGGTGGGGGAGGGGGCCAAAGCCAGGAAGTATGGCGACTGCCATAGTTCAAAGAGCACATGGCCATGCCAGAGTCTAGCAAGGCAATGGCCACAGGTTGCTTGTGGTTGAGTCCTTTTAACCATTCCCCTTGATGGGGGAAGATCATTAAGGTGATTGGGTGGTGGTTTGCTCCACGTCATCCCAAAGGGGCAGACAAGCGCAGGTACTGATGATGTCAGGTGATAGACAGCAGGCAGATGGGTGGGTTTGTCACTTAATTGCTGCCATGGTAGGACTTTTCCGTGTCATTTAGGTCACAAGGGAAGATTAGGTTAACCCTTGGGGTGGGGGGGTTCCTGCAAGAAACTTGTTAGACATTTGCAACTCACAAATTCCTTGATCAAAGGTGGGGTGGTCGTATTATTATTCTTATGACTTTGCCAGCCAAAGGGTGATCTTTGATTTTCAGCCTTGACAAGGAACCTAAAAGTTTACTAGAGATTATTATGTTAAACCATGAATTGAAATGTTGAGCTGTCCTGGTCTTGCATCTGATGGAGATTTGCCATGGGGCAATGGGATAGGCTGCTGCTCGTTCTATAGTAGAATGTCTGAATGCTTTCTAATGGCTATGCTGAGGCAAAAAGACTAAAGTAAGAATCAGCCAAGTTTCTTTTAGTTCTCTATAGGTACCTTTCAACCTTGAGGATGGGGGAAGAGTAGGAGGGGGTCAGAACTGGTGGAATATAGCATCAAACCAGGGTTTTTAAAGATGGAAGAATTTTGCCTATTTATGTGGCAAAACCCAATAGTGCCTGTCTTGAATCACAAAGGAGACTGACCATGGGGATATATTGGTTTTAAATGCTCAAGTCAAAATGGGCCCTGAGGTGACCTAGATTGTGCTTTAACAGTTCAAAGAACTCAAATAAATACCATTAGCTATTAAACATTTCTGAATCTCCTATTCTAAGGAGCAGATCCCAAGTCGTCAAAGAAAATTCACATTTCCTTCTGGCTAAGAAGAAAAATAATTAGTTTGTCATTATTACACCAGTAACTACAGAACTTTTCGCTCTTTTGCAGGCTGTAGCTAGGATGAAGAGCAATTTCTCTAATCACTCTTTGCTCACAAATCTCACCACATTCTTAAAAATAAACCTTCTTTTCAGATGGAGGCCAACCCTATGGGATTTTGCTAGTTGAAATCCGACACCTTGCTCAGAATGTGAAAAGCAGTTTTAATTAGAGACACAGGTCAGCTTCTTTTTAAAGGAAATAAAGCTTTTTAAAATCACATTAATTGCCCTACTATTAGTAAATTTAAAAAGAACACAAAAGCCTCTAGAACTCAGTGATGGGCAAAGCTGATTACATTTTCTTGCTGTTGCAGCAGAAAAGCCCATTCAAGGAGAATGGCATGTATCACACGCCAGGGCAGACAAGGTTTAATTTCCCCGGGGCAGTGTAGTGCCTTGGACACTCTCAGAATATTGCCTTCTGCATTGCTCCAAATTGCTACCAGACCATTGTGTCACTGCATTATGTAGTAGCAAAAGGCAGCTGACATGTTACTTGAATTGGACTCTTGGGAAGTGGGACAACAGGAGATGGGCACCAGCTGAATTTGGGCAAGTCACAGAATCATTGAATTCCTTTATTTTTAAAATAGGCACCATATCATTTTTGTCCTGACTTAAGAACAATTTTTTAAAGGAAGAAAATTTAAAGCAGTCAGAGACACAAGCATTCTCTACATTGATGGCTAGATTTTTCTTTTCAGCAAGTTAAAAAAAAAATCTCTGAGTGTCTTGTAATTAACTAATAGATCTCAGTCATGTGGACTCTGGCTCAGTGGAGGTTGGAGGATGGCATAATTAAGTTTGGCTTAATTATTGGCACTGGGTAGACAGATTGAGGTAGGAAAGGTGGAACTGAGGAAATGAACTCCACTCAAGGGGCTTTCCCCACAGGGAAAGCTGGGCAGTCAAGTGGTAGGCTCAGTGACAGATTCAAAAAGGTTCAACCTGGTAAGAAAGACAAGGTGGCAGAAGGAAATCCAGTTGGTGACTGCACCCTAAATCCTGACAGGAAGAGGCAATAAACGTGGTATTATGTTCATGCACCGGCCCAGTGAGAGAGTAAGCGGAGCCTTCAGCTTTATCCCACTTGAGAAGTCAGCAGGGCAGGTTACTGGAAAGATACTTCCTGATGGTCTGTGGGAGGGACTAGGCATTCAAACTTTTGAAGAGTTCAGTTTGTCACATGATGCAGTTAGTCAGATAACTACTTACTTCTAAGGCGGGTGTGAAGGCAGGCCTTGTCATTCCAGGTGTCAGGGTAGCACACTAAGGAGACAGAGTTCACCTCAGGACCACCTGAAAAGGAAGCTGAAGTTCTAGAAGAGAAATGAAAGCAGAATCATAATTCCACGGGCCAGGCAACAAGCTGATGAGTAGAAAACATCTAACTCAGAGGCTAACTAGGCATGTTCACTTCATGCTGGCCAAAAGCCCTACCACACTTCCTGCCTGATTATGGTCTGAGATTTCCTACAGAGAAGGCT
Source organism: Tarsius wallacei (assembly GCA_963574415.1). Lineage (NCBI taxonomy): Eukaryota > Metazoa > Chordata > Mammalia > Primates > Tarsiidae > Tarsius > Tarsius wallacei. The sequence continues at coordinate 21,528 of CAUYQG010041669.1, read as the reverse complement.
TAGAGGCAGATCTAACCATAGAGAAGCCTGCAAGGTGGGGATACACCATGTCTAGAGTAGCCTCACTCAGTGTTTATTATCAAGTGATGCCTCTAAGTAACAGGTTACCAATATAAGTGTCTTGGATAAGATTAAAAATTTCTTATCCCCCATTACATTAGATTCAGGATAGATGACTCTAAAGTAGGTTATTCTTTGAATACTCACTGATGGCAGAACTCTGACTTGGTTTCCATGTGATTCTCATGGCTTTCCTTTCATGACTACAAAATGGTGATTGTTGCATCAATTTCATCACACAACCTTCTGGAGAAACAGGGGGAAAAAAACCGTATCCCTCTAGTGCTTCTTTCTAGCAGGGAGGAAAACAATTTCTGAAGCCCTCCTGCAGACATGTCATTGACTAGAATGGGCTGTTTGTTGATCGCTCAATTTACCTTAGAACCATCATAGTTCACACCCTGTGGCTGAAGAAGGGTCTCTTGAGCCTACTCACCCTCTCCTCCCAATACAGAAAAGTATTGTGGTTCAGTGACCAAGGAAAGAATGGGCAGATCTCTTCAGAGGCTACAAATGGTACCTTCATGCATCCATTCAGGAACATAATCAAGGGATTTACTGCATGGATTTTTTATGACCTGTCCATTGTCAAATGATGGCAATACAGTCATGGTCAAGGAACAAAGCTTCATATATAGCTCAGAACACTGCCAGTCCTCCTGCCATTCATCCTCAGAAACACTGTAAATTCTCGACATATAGACTGTACAGGGCCCTGCGGGTCTTTCCTGTGTCACTTCAACCCTTGTGTTGAGATGCATTTAGCCATATATCTTAACTGGGATGTTTTATAACTTTTTTGAAATCCAAGATTCCTTCTTCCAACCTCCTTTTCATTTCATTTTGATCAAGGGTTATCTCAGACGTTGCACCTCTAACATACTTCCTTCTTCAAGGGAAAATGTCTTAGAAAATGTTGCAAAAAAGTAGTCTGGGTTCTTTTTTGAAAGGATGTGAAGTCATGTTTTTCTATATGCTCATAAGGGCATTTGTGCCTAATGATGTCTGTGAATTATGTAACTTAGAATCCCATAGACTTCTTCCTTGGTTCCACTAATGTTTCATAATTTTGTGGTCAAGTTTGTACTCTTAAAGCTACTTCAAGAGAATAAATATAAGCAGTGAGAGCATCTTATTTGACTTCTGTATTCCTTCATTCTCTTTTCTTTGGCAAAAGTAAATGAAAGAAATCGCAACATCAAAACAATCTTAAGTTCGAATATTCAATACAAGCATTTTTTGCTCTTATTTTTGGAACAAGAAAACAATATTATAGAACAATTAGCCTTGTATCTAGAATTTAGGAAGAAGTCCTGGTGGCTGGATAACAAATTTTAAAATCCAGAGAAAAAAATTGAATCATAAAATCATCAGTGTTCAAATGAAATTTATCAATAATCAAGCACTAATCTTACTATGAGGCATCAGAGCTGGAAAGGTAACAAGCCTTGTCCAGATGTTCACCTGAAGGAGGATGCAGAGATAACTCTTGGCTTACTCAGGCTCGTAGCTTGGACTTGCTCTGTTCACTTGGCAGGTCAAAGGTGGATACTGAGCCGTTGAAATGTGGCTATCCTCGTTGAGATGCTCTGTGAAGGTAAACACACTGGGTTTCAAAAACTTAGTATTTAAAAAAGTATTGTAAGGTATGTTGCTAATATTTTTATTCTGATTATAAGTTGAAGTGGTAATATTTTGGATACTTACAGTTAAATAAAATGGTATATTAATTTTACCAATTTCTTTTTACTTTTAAAAAATGTAGCTGCTAGATCATTTAAGTTTGCTTACATGGCTTACATTAAATCTCTATTGGACTTAAATTTAGTGAGTTAAATCTTTTGGTTCCTAATGCTAACACTATTGGATGAGAAGGGAAAATTCAATTCCTAATCCCTTTTATTCATTGTTTAATCCTTTGGATCAATATGAAATGGCTTTATGGATCATTCAAAAGCCATTTTGAGGTATAATATTGATGTATAATTTTTGAGGTATAATATTTTCTACCTTTGTTGTTTGTAGTATGAGTGTTGTTCTCTAATCTAGCTTAAACACTGCACCCAAGCCTGGAAACGGAGGACTAAATAACTTTATGGGAAAAAGTACATGGTTTTACCAGAATTCCTCACTAGAAACACCAACCCGATTTAAATGGTTAGAGGTTATCAGTGTTGGTTTACATATTAAGTGAATCCTTTCTCTAGGTCCAAGAGCGCCTTAGAAAAAGCACTTTCTCCTGGAGACCTTTACCCTGCAGAGCAGAGAGGAATGAGTGACCTGGCAGCATCAGCCCAGGGCTGTTCCCTGCCTTGGCTGATGTTGAACCGAAAAGGAAATATTACAAGGCCATCAGTTTACTCACAGAATAACTGAAAAGGTTCAGAACTAATTTCTGAAGATAAGTATGAACAAAGAACAGTCAGAATCACACCTCAAACCAAGACTCCAAACCTAATCTTGAGTTGACTGATGCTACTACCAGTAAACAGCAGACGCAGCCTGCCCTGTGGCTACTGCTGACCCTGCGCACTGGCGCTGAAACTGCCACTCACATACTCTTAAAGCAGTTAACCACCTCATTCTGGTGAGCTCGGGATGCGCTGCTGGCTTTAAAACTGAAAGCCCAGCATTCTAAGAAGTCTTTCATCCTGAGCAAACTGGGACAGCTGACCATGCTACTCAGAATGAATTCTCCACCATCCTTGGTGCCTGTATACAAGCACCGGGCACATGTGTCTGATTAGACTTTGTTGAGTCACCTGCCAGAACTCAGGCTGTCAGAGGGCCAGAAGAAAGAGGTCTAGACAGAGTTATCTTCCTTTGTGGGCAGTTGCCCCAGCTTTCCAACAGAGGTTCGTGACCAGAACATAAACAGGCAATTCCAAGTAATTTAAGTTAAATACAGAATAGAACACAAAGATAAGCAGCCAGGAGCTACAGGAACTGGCTGTTTCTCCTTCCGAGGCAACATAAAGCTCTAGAAAGAACAGGAGACACTTGGCTCTCGGGGACTCATCTTCATTTGTAAATTGTGGAAAAGAATATTTTCTTCGTAGATTAGATGAGCTGCTACAAGGAAAGTGCCTAGCACTCTTAAATAATATTTCCTTCCCTTTCCTTCTCCTTTTCACTTTCTTTTTCTGCTCATTCATTAGAATCTGATGTCCCTGCTGTAGAAACTAAACGAATTTACATTCACTACTGGCCAATCATTAATTAAATTATATAACCTTACAATTAAATAATTATACTGAAAACAAAATAAATGCTTAGAACTTATCACTTACTAATACTTTTGCTATGTTGTTCTTTTATTTATGCTTGAGAAGTTGTTTATATCTATTTTAGCTCTCTGTTGGAAGTTCTATATAATGCTGTGTTACTGCATGTCTCTTCTCATAGCTGTGTTTGGTTGGCAACACACAGATAACTTAAAATTGGCCTGCCTGATGAGACTATTTGCATCTTAGAAATCAGCAAATGTGATCAATCAGGGCTCCGTTTATTTTCTGTTGATTGTCTAGACTTATGTAAGTGATAGAGAAAATGTTAATGAAGCAGATGAAACTTATAAGTGTGTTGTGTGTCTGTAGCTCTTACACCGTGAACAGCACAAAAATATAGAATAGTTTTATAGTACTTGACCCCTATTACCCAATTCTGCAGAGAAGTTGCTCACACCGTAGACAAAACAGGGAAGTTCTGAGATGTGTCTTTTTTGTTTCACTTTTGTCTTACATGACATAAATACGTCAACTAACATTCATATTGAAACTATATTTGTTCATCACTTGCAAACATAGGTTGACTATTGATATGAGTTTGGTAAAAATCAATAAAAGTATTGTGTGAGAATTAATCAACTATGAAATTTATAGTAAAGAATATTGTATATTGTATTATTATTTATAACTTGGATGCTACCATATGAGTAAACGTTATAATTAAACTTTATATATGCTGTATCTACATATACACACACACACACATACATACATACATACACAGGGATTTGGGGGAGAGAAAGGAAGCCAGCTATTAAACATTTAGCAGTACACAATTTCTGTCTGCCCTCTTTTTGCATAACCTATCTTTACAATGACTTTATTTTCTAAATCAAATAATAACAAATGGTCAGACAGATTTATCTTCTGCTTTCAAAATCAACTTATTACATAGAATTAAATCACATTTAGTTTTATGCTTAGTAGATTGCTTTAACTGGAAGAAATTGTCACATAAATAAACACACTACTACATAAATCATATTATTTAATGCAAGTACCTGACTCTGAATGAGGTGTATCTCTAGGCAAGGTGCAATAGAATGAAAGCATCAACCAGAAAAAAAGACTTGTGTGTGTTTCTTTTTTGCTGTGTGATATGAAGCAAATTACTCTGGGCATCAGTTATCTCATCTACAAATGAAATTAACAATATCTTTTTATTCAACAAATATTCTTTGAGCACCTACCATGTACCCCTTACTGCACAGAATGGTTTCAATAAGACAGAGTCACGTTCCTCAAGGAGTGTACTATTTGGTGCAATATGAATCAAGAAAAAATAACATATAAATTGTCAAAAATGGCAGCTTTCCAGTAAAAGTTAGTTTCGTATTTTCTTCTCTCTTTCCAGGTCATATGGTCTCCAAAACAGTGCATTTTTTGCACTCCCTGAGCTCTTAGGGAATATATAACTTTCTTCCCTTCAACTATCTTAATTCATAAGAAGATGCACACATACACACACACACACACACAAAGTTGGGAAACAAAAATTTTTCTTTTGCAGCTGGTCATCCTCAGCCTAATGAAACCTCAAATGTGAGTTAGAGGCAAAGGAGAGAAATTCAAGAGCCCCATTAAGTTAATATCTGACATAAAGTAGAAGACACAGTGTCTCCATAGATGCTGAAAATTATATTTTCTTTTCTGTGAGTGAAGTTTGCTGGCCCTTAAAATCTTTCCTGGCCAGGAAATAATTAGCTGTGTAAGTTCCCTTTCTTATTCTCAATTTCTATCCCAAACCAGAACTATTCTGAGCTCAAAGGTTTTAGATGATCTTTGTCAGAAAAGAAATGAAATCAGCACCCAGCAGAGATATCTGTACTCCCATACTCGTTGCAGCATTATTCACAATAGCCAAGCATGGGAACAATCTAAGTGTCCACTGATGAATGAATAGATGAGGTTGTGGTATATATCTACAGTGGAATATTATTCAGTGTTAAAAAATGGATGTTGCTAGGTGCAAGAACACAGAGGAACCTGGGGGACATTTTGCTAAGTGAAATGAGCCAGACACAGAAAAAAAAATACTACTCAATGTTATTTATATGTAGAATCTTTAAAAAGCCAAATACAAAGAAACAGGGAGTTAGGATGGTGATTATCAGGGACAGGGACATAAAAGAAGCGGGATGATATAGGTCAAAGGGAACAAATGCTGCTATAGGATGAGTAAGTCTAGATATCTAATGTACAACAGACAGAATATAGTTAACAATGCTATATTATGCATTGAACATTTGCTAAGAGGGTAGAATTTAAGTGTTCTTTACTTACCTGTAGAATTCATTGCACTATGCATATGAAAACATCGTGTTGTCTACTGTAAACATATACAAGGAACATAAATTAATTACCTAATTTGTTAATCAATTGAAACAGTCATATTTCTTTTAAGGTTCAAAATGTGATGAAAAAGTCCCCAAACACATTGCTGGAATGTCGGATTTTATTCTGAAATAAACCCAGGTCATTCTAAGACTCTCTAGAGTAGTTTATACTCCAGCATAATCAGTCCTCCTTGGTGTTTGCCTGTTGCTGCCATCTGTCCAGAGAACACAGAACCAGCTGTCTCCATCAAAGCTGATCTCCACGATTGCTAACTTCTGGGCACATGGTGCAGATTCCCTGCTATGCTGAGACCCAGTGAGCAGTGAGCCAGTGTGATCCAACAGCCCCAGAGCAGGGTTTTGCTTGCCCAAGGAATCACCAGGTTAACCAAGGCCCAGTCATCCAGGCACACCCAGCACTCCAGCAATCCTGGGTAATGTGCTGTCTCTGGCCATGGAGGCTTTAATATTTCTCTGTAAAAAATGAGTTTGTTTGACTCTCTAACAGTATTCTTGGTCTGTGGTATCCCACAGCAACAACCACAGGAGGTAAAATCCCAGAATACTCTGAGTTTTCAGACACCACCTCTTAGAGCTAACACATATGCACCCGTCACACTGTTTCTGCCAGTAACTAGCCCTTCCAGACTCCTACTTAGAACCCGAGTTTTAGGCACCCTGCACTGGTTTCCCATCAAAGTCAATCTCCAGAGAGGACTAGCCTTCTTCAAACCGAAAATAAAATGACATGTCTGGCTCAATACTGCTCTTCCTAGTGGCCTGGAAGAATGCAAGAGGAAAAGAATGGAAATCTGAGGGCTCCCACTCCCAAGGGATACTTCCAAACACACAATAAGAATCCCATTATCCTGGAGAAAGGGCAAATCATCAAGGCTGTTTGAGGGTTATAAAAATTCTATTTCTTCCAGAACAGTGTAGTGTTAATCGAGGAATGCTGACACTAGATGGCTTCTGGTTTATGACACCACAAAGTTAAATTAAATTAAATTATTGCTCTAATTTAAATTACATTAAATTAAATATCTAACAGTCTTGACCATATGGCAGACCCTGTTCTATGTACTCTTGAAATGAGGATCATCTCAGAAATAGTCCCTGCCTTCAAAGAGCTCATATTCTCATAGGGTAAGGAGACTTTTAAGCAAATACACAACAGCAGAGTATATCATGTACTTCCCAAGAAGTGCATATAAGGGACAGATGTCTAGAACCACAGACCCTAGAGATGATGGAGCTAAGGTTGTGCCCTACTAACAGCCTGTGGAACTACCACAACCCCCACCAACTGTCTTTGGCTTTGAAAAAAGTGCTGACATCCCTGCGGTGAGAGCTAATCCACCACCTCTTACAGCATTGGTTGAAAATCAGGTCGAATGCTGCACCAGTGCACAACCAGAGAAGGCAAGGCTCCAGAAGCAGGATTCCTCCAGGAGATGCCCCCTGAGTAGTAAAGACCAGAGGACTCTTCCCACAAGGGGCTCTGTTGATGTTCTTTTGCCTTGCTTTTATCTGAGTATCCTAGTTTAAACACTTCGGTTACTTATTCTATTTCTGAAAATGTTCAATTAAGCACTTTGGAAATATTTTATTTAAAGAAGAAAAAAAAGTGAATATCCTGTGTTGAATCTAATTACACTTTAAAATTCAACCTCCTCTGTGAGGCTCAGTTCTCTCTCCTCAGTCTAATAGACAACAGCCACATGACACCCCCTCCTTCCAACAGAAAACCACCCATTTTCTTTATCTAGGACTGGGGTTTTCTATCATTAAGTCCTCAGCCCTCACAGTGAAAACATCCCTTGGCAGATGGAATGAGATTACTTCATGACCAACATTTCTTCAACTCTGCTTTTTTATTGTATTTTTTATTTATATACAGAGAGGGTACAAGTACAGATTTCTTACATACATGCATTGCATAGTGGTGAAGTCTGGGCTTTTTGTGTATGCATCACCAACCAAATAATGAACTTTGTACCCAACAGGTAATTTTTCAACCCTAACTCTCTCCCATCCTCCCATCTTTTGTAATCTTCAATGTCTATTATTCCACTTTGTGTGTCCATGTGTACCAACTGTTTAGTGAAAACTAAATAATGAGAACATGCGGTATTTGGTGCTCTCTTTTCCGTCAATTCTGCCTTTAATTGTTCACCACAGGTAGCCATTTCACCATTAAAGTCACTTTTTCCAAGAGTGAATAGATCTCTTTCTTAAACCCTAAAATATTATCTAAGTCATATAAATTTACTACTTTAAAGTCCATAGAAATAAAGATATGCAGCAGAAAAACAACAAAAAAAGTGCCAACCAGAACTAACTATGGCTATGGCTGAAATCTCAATATATGTTCTTCCAGATAACTTTACATGCAAACATACACACACTGTATTTGTTAACGTGCTTCGTTTCTTTAATAATGCAATATAATCATTTTGCTATATAAACAAAAGTTCAGCAGCAGCATCTTTAGGATTATATAATAAAATAAAACACCTGTAGCTAGCTAATGGGCAAGGTTGCACAGATGAAGGATTGATAGACTTTTTGTTGGAGGAGTAATTCTGGATTTTAAAGAACAGCTGGGAATTTTTTGGTTAAACAATGGAGAAGGCCACTGTTGGCAACAGAGAATACAAGAAAATGGCATGTGAAAAGGCACTGAGGCAAGAAAACGTGACGTGCTTGGGAGTTTTAAAGCAACTTCATCATGCTGAATCACACATAATAAAGTTACAAGTGATGCAGTTAGAAAAGTAAGTAAGGTTTTACAATTTGATGTGGTCTTATTTATTTTTACTTTTGTTTCCTGAACTTTTGGTGTCATATCCAAAAATTTGCTGCCAATGTCAATGTCAAGAGACTTTTTCTTATTTTTTTCTAGGAGTTTTACAAGTCCTACATTTAAGTTTTTAATCTATTTTGAATTGATATGTGTGCATGGTATAAGGTAATTTCTTTATTTTGCACATGTATATGTGGTTTCCCAACATCATTTATTGAATAAATTATCCTTTCCCAATTGTTTATTCTTGGTGCCCTTGTTCAAAATTTGTTGACCATATATCCTAAGACTTATTTTGGCCTCTCTATTTTGTCCCATTGGTCTATGGGTCTGTTTTTGTGCCAGTACCATACTGTTTTGATTCCTAAAGGTTTATAATGTAGTTTGAAGTCAAGAAGTATAATGCCTCTAATGTTTTTCCTTTTTCTTTCTTTCTTTTTTTTTTTTTTTTGAGCTGGAGTCTCGCTCTGTCGCTCAGACTGGAGTGCAGTGGCCACTCCCGGCCACCGTAGCCTAGACCTGCTAGGCTCCGGCGATCCTTCCGCCTCAGCCTTCCAAGTAGCTGGAACTACAGGCGCGCGCTACCACACCCAGCTAATTTTTTTTTCTTTTTTTATTGTAGAGATGAGGTCTCGGCAAGTTGCCCATGAAGGTCTCGAACCCTTGGGCTCAGGCAATCCACTCACCGCAGCCTCCCAAAGCGCGGGATTACAGGCTGAGCCACCGAGCCCGGCCTATTTTTCCTTTTTCTTAAGATTGCTTTAGTTATTTAGGGTCTTTTGTGGTTCCATTTGAAGTTCAGAATTGTGCTTTCTATTTCTGTGGGAAAAAAAATGTTCTTCGAATTTTATAGGGATTGCATTGAATCTTATATATTGCTTTGGGCAGTATAGACATTTTAACAACAATAATTGCTTCAATTCATGAACACAGGATATATTTCCATCTATTTGTGTCTAAGAATTGAAAGAAAATATTTCCAAACCATATGTCTGATTGATATCTGATTAATAAGATAAATATGTAATAAGAAACTCACACAACTCAATAATCACAACAAAAAAGTAACTGATTTAAAAATAGGCAAAGTATCTGAATAGACATTTCTCAAAAGAAGACATACAAATGGCCAGCAGATATATGAAAAGATGCTATCACCAGTCTTCAGGGAAATGTCAATCAAAACCACAATAAGATATCACCTCACATTTGTTAGAATAGTTACTATAGAAAAAGATAATAGCTAGCAAGTGTTGGAAAGGAGTGAAAAAAGGGAACTCTTGTACACTGTAGGTGGGAATTTAAATTGGTGCAGTCATTATGGAAAACTGTATGGAGATTCCTCAAAAAATAATAGTAATAACTACCATATGATTCAGCAATCCCCCTGCTGGATACATACCTACAGGAAATGAAGTCAGCACCTGGTAGAGTTATCTGCACTCCCTGTTCAATGCAGCAATATTCACAATAGCCAAGATAAGGAAACAATGTAGGTGTCATTTAGAGGATGAATGGGTAGAGAAGTACGATTGTGTGTGTGTGTGTGTGTGTGTGTGTGTAAATAGAATGTTCTTTAGTCTTTTTTTTTTAAAAGATACTGGCATTTGCAACTACATGGATGAACCTGAGTGACAGTATGCTAAGCAAAATAAGCCAGAAACAGAAAGAAAACTACGGGATGATCTCACTTATACGTGGGCTCTAAAAACAAAATCAAGTACACAGAAATAGGGGTGGGGGAAGTTGAAATGGGATGTTGGACAAAAAATACCAAGTTGCTGATATGTAGAATGAATAAGCCAAGAGCTTTAATGAACAGCAGAAGGACTATAGTTAATAATAGTGGATTATACATCACAAATTTGCTCAGAGAGTAGATTTTGGGTTATCTTACAACAAGGAAAAAAAGGTAACTATGGAGGAGGTGGAAATGTTACTTTGCATGACTGTAGTAATCATTTCACTATAAATATATGTATCAAAATACCATGCTGTACATTTTAAATATATGCAATTTTAAAAATGAAAAGTAGGTAAGAGCCAAATCTTCAAGCTATAGAGACTATGATGAGGAATGTGAAGTGTGTCCTGTATGTCATTGCTTCCTAAGGTTACAGACTGCTTTGAAAAACCTAGTGAGAACTATGGGTTCTCAGTTCTCAAAAACACACACACACACAAGGCACACCCAAAAATTTTCAAACAATGTAGGAGAATCAGAAGACCCTGAGGTTAAAACCAGTAAAGTATTTTAGGCAGAGGCATGACAAAGTTAGACTTGCTCTGTTTGGTTTCTTGCAATTATGCTTAGCTGGGTTATATTCAGCTGCACGCACATCCTTTTTCTCTTCAAATAACTTTGTCACCTAAAAAAAGGTGATCGTATTGTATAATCTCTAATGACTGAATATAGCAGTGATTTGTCATTTAGGATATGATTTTTAAAATAGAAATTCACATACACTGGAAATATCTTTCTCTCAAACATCTAATAGACACATTAAATCTAACCTTCTTTAATTTTGCTATGTATATTCTGAAACTTTTGGCTTTAATTATTATCATCCTCTATAAATATTCATAGAATAGCTAGCAGAGCACTCTTACAGATCATGTAGCTAAAAGGGAAAAGGCGGTTTGGTTCCTGTTCCTGAAAGAAGTATAACCTTTTGAAAGTCTATCATGTTTCATACCTGAACACGTCATCCAACCTTAACTTGTAGTTATCTCAGTTTCTTGGCAAAGTTTGGCTCTCATTGAGAAGGAGATTCGATTTGACTTTTCTTTCTAGGTAGTTTCTCCTTTCTTGGGGCTTTGTTGTAATTTTTTTCTTTCATAGCAAAAACTTCTTCTTGCTTGCATAGAAGCACAGCACAAGCTTTCAGCCACAGATACCTGGGCATAGTCATATCTGTGTCTCTGCCATGTCCTAACACTTTGTCTTGGTCCAGTCACTTTACTTCCCTGACTCCCATTTTTAGCACCTGTAATAAGTGGATAATAAGACCTAAGTTTGTTGTTATGTTACTATGGATGTGTGTAAAAATAATTATATATACAATTCTTCAATAATCGAAGACTCCTGATTCATCAACGAAATAGGAAACAACAGTAAGAAAAACGATATACAAACTATGAAACACACAGATTGTTAATGTTCACTAATAGCCCTGATCTCCTCTTCTTTTTGGTGAAAAGACTGGACTGCATGTTGCAACTTCCTTTGCAGTTAATTATGGTCATCTCACTGAGTTGTATATGGGTGGAGTTGATGGGCTACAGTTCTCAGCTGAGTCCTTAAAATTTCTCATAATCAATCCATATATGATCCATATATATGTATATATACATATATGACCCATGTATATGTGGATCATAATCATATGTATGTAGATTTATATATGTGGAATATATATATTATCTATATATAATATATATAGATAATATATGATTCTCAGGAAATTTTAGACAGAAGAAATCTCTAAAAGAGAGTTAAAAAAAACCAAAGTTAAAATAAAATACTGCAAAGATTTAAAATAAAATATAGTAAAATAAAATTAAAAATACTGAAAGTAAAATAACATAGGAGAATAAATGAGTTGTCAGAGCTTAGAAAAGGAGTGAAAGACAAAAAGTTTTAGATATTATGAAGATGAAAGCACATTAGAGTCAACTTTTAAAATAAAATGAATGAAATACAATTAGATGTGAGAGACAGGCTAAGGAAAATCATATAAAATGAATTGGGAAAGAGTAAGGATATAGTATGATTAAGAGTGTGAAGACACAGAAAGCAAAAGTAATCCAACTTAGATGTAATTCACGTTCCTGAAAGAGTTAATAAAATGAACAGAAAAAATGTTCAAGTATATAATAAAACTCTAAAGTAAAGCTTGAATGTGAAAATAGAGGCATATGTCACTCAAGGGAGAACAATAAACATTAAGCTTTATCCCAGAAAACTTATTGAAATCAAGGTTTTAGAAAGGAAAACGTAGGTATCTCAAGGGACAACATTCCGCCACCCCATTCAAACATACAAGTCACATGAAAGTTTTTAGGAAAGTTTAGATAGTCTAACTCTTCTCCACAACAGTATTCAGTTGAAGGGAGAAATAAAACATTATCTCAAAAGTTCTGTGGGACAAAAGGGAGTTATCCAAATATTTCATACCTATCCAGGTGGTCCTTCAGGTACAAAACTAACCGGTTGTGCCTACAGGACATAGGGAGATGGATCCATAGCACTAAAATAGTCTGCACCATTTTCCCTAAGTAACCCAAACACATGATCTAGTAAAAGAGCAAGTTTGATGTTCAAATACAATTCTAGTTGAGTTCCCCACCCGCTTTCCCACTGCTGGCTCTAAACTCCTCACAGATCAAAATTGTGGCAGCATCACCTTTAAATGCACAAGTCAAACATTCCCAAATCTACAAGAAACCAAGGACTGATGGTAGACATTGAAATCTCACAAACAAAAAGATAATAAAGTCAAATGACTAGTTATAAGTGTAGAATCCATTTATAAATCTAAAACTAAATAAATATGCAGCATTATGTGAAGAAATATAACACAATATTTCTGGAAATGAGCTGCCCAAGTTTGAATCCTGACTCTGGAGTCAACTTTTCCTAGTTTCACATTTCTGCTCTTCTGCTCACTAGCAATGTGACTTTGAGAAAGATGCTTAATATATTTGTTCCCCCAATGTTTACACCTGTAAAATATGAGCCCTTAAGTCTAAGGGCTAACATTACCTTATAGTTCTTTTGCACAATATTTGGTACGTAGTAAGTGCCTGGTAAATGTTAATTATTTCTGGGCTATTTTTGCAACCACTAGGGAAGATCCTGTTCCAAACTGCATGAAGACGCTGCTTCCTTGTTGTATTATGAGAGGTGATACAGAAGACTCTGACATTGCTTTGGGGTGAAATGAAGGCCGAGTTTGGATCATACCTCTGTCTGGTCCCTACATCCTTCCCTTATCCAGATGTCTGTATCCATGATAGCCAACCTGCTTCCTTGTTGTATTATGAGAGGTGATACAGAAGACTGTGACATTGCTTTGGAGTGAAATGAAGGCTGTGTTTGGATCATATCTTTATCTGGTCCCTACATCTTTCCCTTATCCAGATGTCTGTATCCATGGTAGCCAACCCTGCTTGGTATGCAGCATTTCATAGATGAGAAATCCAAGTCTAGGCATAATATATGTCTGACCAAGGTCATGCAAATAACCAATGGCAGAGATACTGTTTCAGCTCCAGGTCTTTGACACCTAGACAAACACTTTTCAATAAACAGCAGTGGCATTTATCAGCCAACTTCTTAATTTTGAGAGGATTTAATGACTTAGTAGACTAAGGATGCATTGGTATTATATACTCAATTGCATTCTCTCAATTTAATTTACTTTCCATTAATATGAATTCCTTTTTCTGAAAACCACAAGTCCAAAAATCTAGTTTAAAGTCAATAAATTTTCTATGGGGAGCCACCATCCACCTTTCCTATGCCTATACCACAACTCTTTTTTTCACTTGAACTCAGAAGAAGAGTTACAGTTCTTCTCAATAGAGTTGTCCAAGCAGACAACATACATTACCTTACATTACATTACCATTCCAACGTAATTTATCCTCAAGATGAATTCTTTGACATCCTGAGCAGGTAATTCAATCATAAAGCGTCAAAACATTGGGTGAGCCTTAGCTCATTCCCTAAAGTACACACCTGCTTGGGAATAAGCTCTCTTCTCTTCTTTATTACATTTACCATTTGTTTATCTGGAGATGTTATTAATTTTAAAGCTTAATCAAATTCACTGACAGAGAGAGACTCTGTGTAATTAAAATGCCCTCAAAAATTTTGTCAAAATTATTAAAACAGAAACATAAGTCTATTGATGCTTAAGGCACTCCTCAAATATATACTCTACTGGACCAAATCAGAAAGTGAAAAAGAATCATTACAAGCCCATCAGACTTACATAATTTTTCCAAGACACTAATTTGTCATCTCTGAAAGGATAAACTTAAAATCCTCCAAAAGAGACAGAAAGCCATTTTATTAATGAAAAGACTTTTCCCAAGAAATCTAGACATGAGGCTTTTATCTGAGTACGTGCTATACATGCTAAGTACACCTTGAAGAACAATTCACACATATATCTGCTCTGCCTCACGGCGTTGCCCAGCTGAACAGGCACTGCGTCTACACCTCACAAATACCCTCCCACTAGAGATTTGAAATCAAAATAATTCGCTGTTCCATGTAAACAATTTCATGGAGCATACTTTCCTGTCCCTGTGCTAACCAAATCTGAGCCAAAAAGAATGTACTTCCTGTTTCTTTATTAACCAATACTGAGAACAAGCAACAGAACTTAATTGCTTGGCCTTTGCTCCTTATATTCCTGAAGGAATATAAGGCTGAATAAACCCAATCACTTATTTATCAGGGCTAACAGCTTATGCACTTAAACTCACTTTAAAACCCTCACCCTACTGTGTTCACCACAGCAAAGTTATTTCATAAACTTTGCCCTATCCCAACCTTAAAAGACCCTCTTTAAAATCATCCAACCTAGACTTTAAAATTCCATAAATATCTTGCCCTCATTTCTCGTTTTGAGATACTATGGAGACTCCATCAAGAGCTGGTTCTGCTTGATCAACAAATTTTTCTGATGACTTTTTTTTTAGAAGTTATCATTTGACACAGTGAATTTCCATAGTAAACTTCTAAGAGTTGAATGTTTTAAACTACCATTTTAGAGAAGAGTAATTTGAAGTTCTGAGAAATTGAGAAACAAGCCCAAAATTTATATGCTGAAAATGGCAGATCATGGGTAGAAAGCAGAGTCTGTTGAAAAATAGAAATTCACTCCTTCACTCACTCATATATTCTTTCAGCACACAATTATTGAATGCCATTAAGCCCTATCCCACAATAACAATGAAAAAAAAAAATCTTTCTTTATGACACTCAAATTCAAATGAATGAGATTTTTTAAAGGCAAAGAAGAAAAACAAATATAATTTTTGGTAATGATAAATGCTACAAAGAATATAAATTAGTATAAAAAGTAGGAAATGAGGAGCTACAATTTTAGACAGGGAAATCAGGGTGATCTTTTCTGAGGAGGTGACATAGTAGCAGATGTGAATAATATGAAAGAACCAGCCATTTGAAGAAATGTTCTGAGTCAGAGGGAACAAAAGATGCAAAACTTCTGAGGCAAAAACAAAAGAACAGAAAAAAGTTGAGTGGGAGAGGCAGGAATCTGGTCATGGAGTTTATGTTTTAATCTGAGTGGAATGGAAAGACAGAAATTTTCGATGGAGACTCACGTGATCTAATTTATACTTTTAAATGAAATACGGCTAATGTGTGAAGAATTGGCTGTAGTGCATCAAAAGTCAAAACAGGAATAGGGAAGTTGTTTTGGTAACTCGAGAAGGTAGCAGCAGTAGAAATGGTGAGAAGTGGTTAGATAAGGACATGTAGAATCATTGGTATCAGATGATGGGGAGCGTGTGGGTATGAGCAAAGGAGAGGCTAAACATGTGTTGCCCTTAACTCTAAATCCACCCTCTATTGTCCTGCCATGGAACTAGAACATTTCTCCTTTGCCAACAGGCATGATGCTAAACTAAGCTTTGTCATTATAAGGTGGAGGAGGAACAGTTCTGGGTTATGCTGTCTCTCAGCCGGATCCCATGGTGAGTCTAATGCTTATAATGCCTGCTGCCTCCCTGTGAACAACTACCCACTGCACCTTAGAAGGCAGCTTCCAGGAGCATCCAGTTCCTTGGGCAGGTTCCCAGCATGGTCTGAAATGTAGTTTCTTCCCCTGGACAGCTTTTCCTAACACCCCTACGTGTGACTTTTCAGAGAGTTGCATCAGCACAACACTTTTATGAACTTTGCCATCATCCAATGGGCCACAGCTGTACCGTTTTCAACAAGGTCTAAATTAGAGCTCTAGTTATGCTTGTTCAGTAGTGAGGGAGTGTTTTTTGTGGGGGAGATCCTTATCCAGATTTGTTTCCTTTTTGCATCTTCTGCCTCTGATCTAAAGATAGTGACTGCTTCATGTATTTCCTACTCCTCAGTCTTTAGAAGTCTCTTTGTTTTTTGACTAATTCCCCATTACTCCAATCTCCTGTTATAGCTAATGATTCTTTATAGTAAACTTTCCCTGTTCAAATTACCATGTGATTTTCTGTCTCATTATTGGACCTTAATAGATACAAAGGGTATTGGGAATAATTTCTGCATGTTTGGTCTGAGCAAATGGGTAAAAAATGATGTCATTTACTGAGCTAGGGGAGTCTGTTGAGGGGAAGAAATTCAGTATTCTGTTCTGGTTAAGTTAAATCAAAGTTGATTATTATTGTAACTGGAGGTTTCAAGTTGACGGTTTTATATGTGTGGCTGGAATCTAGGAGATAGGACAGAGCATGATCTATAAATTGGGGAAGATCAGCATATAGATACTTTTTTTTTTTGAGTTGCAGTCTCACTCTGTCGCCCAAACTGGAGTGCAGTGGTGCACCCCGGGCCACCGCAGCCTCAACCTGCTGGGCTCCAGCAATCCTTCCACCTCACCCTTCCAAGTAGCTGGAACTACAAGCACATGCTTCCATGTCCAGCTAATTTTTGATTTATTGTAGAGATGAGGTCTTGCCAAGTAGCCCAGGCCGGGTCTCGAACCAGCGGGCTCAGGCAATCCACTCACCTTGGCCTCCCAAAGCGCTGGGATTACAGGCTGAGCCACCGAGCCCGACCTATAGATACCAGTTAAAGTCATGGACTGGCAGGGATTTTTTAGGGAAGTGTGCAGAGAAAGGTAGGAAGGTTGCTGAGAACTAAACTCTGTGCCCTCCAATGTTTAGAGACTGGGGAGAAGAGAATGAATAACCAAGAAACTGAAATGAGATAACTAATGAGGTAGGAGAAAACCCCAAAGCAGGAGACTTTTTTTTTCTTGAGTTGGAGTCTCACTCCGTTGCCCAGACTGGAGTGCAGTGGCCGCTCCCAGCCACCGCAGCCTCTACCTGCTGGGCTTCGCGATCCTTCCGCCTCAGCCTTCCGAGTAGCTGCAACTACAGGCGCGCGCTACCACACCCGGCTAATTTTTTTGGATGTATTGTAGAAATGAGGTCTCGCCAAGCTGCCCAGGCGGGTCTCGAACCCACGGGCTCAGGCAATCCACTCACCTCAGCCTCCCAAAGCTCGGGATTACAGGTTGAGCCACCAAGCCCGGTGCAGGAGACATTTTAATAATTAAATGAAGAAAGTATTTCAGTAAAAAGAGGTTGCTCAATGTATCCTAACTTGCTTTGAGATTGAATAAAATGAAGACTCATAATTAATCATTGGATTTGTACATTGATATCACGAATGCCCTTGATAAGATTGGTATGGAAGTGTGTGGTGTGAAAAAACAAATCACCAAAGTGAATCAAGAATATAACAGGAGGTAAGGAACTAGAAACAGAAAATGCAAACAATTATTTCAAAAAGCTTATTTTATTTTATTATTTTAAAGATGTAAGGTACAATTCAGGATAAAGTACATAGGTGGTCACCATATAGGTGAAGTTGGGCCTCCTTTGGTCCCTACTTCACCTGGTTTGGGATCACGTACCCTTACTGATGTTTTGTGCTCCCTCATCCCCCTCAACAGTGTCTCACTACTGCCAATCCCTTTCTTATAGTATTATGATAAATGTTCAGGGTCCACATAGCGGTTGGTTCCATGTTTTTACTATTGTGAATAGTGCTGCAATAAACATGTGTGTACAGGTATCATCTTTTGCAGAATGATTTGAGTTCCTCCAGGTATATTCCCAGAAGGGGGATTACCAGGTTATATGAAAGGTTGACTTTTAGATCTTTTAGAAATTGACACACTGCTTTCCACAGAGGTTGTCCTAATTTACATTCCCACCAATAATGTAGAAGTGTTCCCTTTTCCCCACATCCTCTCCAGCATCTGTTGCTTTTTGAGTTATTAATAGTAGCCATCATGTGGTATCTGATTTGCATTTCTTTGATATTTACTGAGGCTGAGCAATTTTTCATGTATCTGTTGGGTGCTCATATGTCTTCTTTTAGAAGTGTCTATTCATATCTTTTGTCCACTTTTTAATAGGGCTGTTTATTTCCTTTCAGCATGTTTGAGGCTTGAGTTCCTTGTAGATCCTGAATGTTAGACCTTTGTCAGATATACTGTTAGTAAATATTTTTTTCTCATTCTGTGGTCTTCTTCCCACTCTCTTGATGGTTTATTTGGCTTTGCAGAAGCGTTTCAGTTTGATGAGGTCCCACTTGTCTATCTTATCTCTTATGGCATGGGGTTTTGGGGTTTTGATCAGGAATTGGTTGCCCACTCCAATTTCTGTAAGGGTGTCTCCTACATTTACATTTAAGTCTTTAATCCATTTAGAGTTGTTTATTGTGTATTGTGACAGGTAAGGGTCCTGTTTTAATCTTCTGCATGTGATCAGCCAGTTTTCCCAGCACCATTTACTGAATAGATTTTCCTCTCCCCAGTGGTTATTAGTGGAGGCTTTGTTGAAGATGAGTTGGTTGAGAAATTGAGATTTTGCTTCCAGAATCTCTATCCTTTTCCATAGGTCTATATGCCTGTTCTTGTACCAATACCGGGCTATTTTGATTATTATAGCTTTATTATAGAGTTTAAAGTCTGGAAGTGTGATACCTCTCCCTTTGTTGGGAGTTGTTTTCTTTTGTTGGGAATTGTTTTGGCTATTCATAGTTGTTTATAATTTTTTTCTATGACATTTGTTATCTTCTATGTCTCATATTTGGGCTTTCACTTTGGCGATCTGGATTTTTCTGCTGAAGTTAGGGGTTTGGTGGTCTTGCCTTCCCAGGTCTCTTAGGTGATTTGTTAGGCTGTTAACTTATGATCTTTTATTATCTTGATGTGTGTGCATAGAGTTATAAATTCTTCTCCTAGTACTGATTTCATGGTATCCCCAAGGTTTTGGTAAGAGGTGCCTTTGTTTTCACTTGTTTCCAGGAATCTTTCAATTTCTGTTTTGATTTCTGTGTTGACCTAGGAGTTGTCCAGCATCGTGCTGTTTAGTGTCCATATCTTTGTGGGTTTGGGGAGAAAGTTGTCCATAGTGATATTCATTTTTATTTCACTGTGGTCTGAGAAGTTGCATGGCAGTATTTCAATTTTATGAAACTTGTTTATACTTGATTTATGGCAGAAGATGTGGTTGATCTTGGAGTATATTCCATGTGGTCATGAGTAGAATGTATACTATGGATGTTGAGTGGAATATTCTGTAAGTAACTATTATGTTCATTTAGTCAACTGTCAAGTTGAGGTTGCAAATCTCCTTGTTGATTTTTTTCCTTGATAATCTATCTAGGGTTGTTAGTGGCTTATTTATGTCCCCAGCTATGATAATGTTAGAGTCAATACCTTTTTTTAGTTTACATAGCAGTTGCTTTATAAAAGCTGATGTTCCTGTGTTGGGTGCATATATGTTTAGGATGGGCAATTCTTTTTGATGGATTGGACATTTTATCATTTTGTAGAGCACTTCTGTATCTCTTAAAATTTTTGATAGCTTGAAGGTTGTTTTGTTTGATATTAAGATCGCAACTTCTGCCTTTTTTTCTGTTCCAATCTCCTGAAAGTTTGTTTTCCATCCTCTAACTTTGCGTGTGGGAGTCCTTTGCAGTAAGATACATTTCCAGAAGGCAAAATATTGCTCGATCATTTTTTTTAATCCAGTTTGCCATCTTACATCTTTTCAGTGGTACATTTAGTCTATTCACATTCAGGCTGATTATTGAAATGTGAGAGTGTATCCCTGTCATGAGGCTATTATAAGGCTGTTTTGTTTTCTTTTAACTTTTGGATTGATTTATTTGTGTGTCTTCAATTTTGCAGTTGCGAGGTGTGTTGTGTTAATTCTTTGTTTTGTTTTCCTGCTTACTGGGAAAGTGCATCATTGTTCTTTTTTGTTTATCTTTTTCTTCTGTGCTTAATACCTTCTTGAGCATCTCCTTTAAAGCTGGTCTGGAAGCAGCATAATCTTTTAGGGATTGGATGTCTGGAAAGGAATTTAATTCTCCATCACTGATGATGCTGAACTTGGCTGGGTAGGAAATTTCTGGCTGAAATTGTTTATCTTTGAGGACTTTGAAAATTGGACTCTTCTTGCTTGTAGTGTTTCCACTGATAAATCTGCTACTATTCTGATTGGTCGTCACCGGTAGGAAGTCTGACATTTCTTTCTTGCTGCCTTTAGATTTTTTCTTTTATACCTACTTTGTGCAGGTAAATTACTATGTGTCTAGGGATTGGTCTTCTCATTTGATGTCTCGTGGGGTTCTCTGAATCTCTTATGTTTGGATTATTGCGTCTCTGGTGAGATGGGGAATGTATTCTTGGATAACCACCTGGAATACTTGCTCCAAGGTGTTCTCCATTTCCTTTCTCTTCTGGGATATTGATCAGTTGTAAGTTTGGCCTCTTGATATAATCACACATCGCTTGGAAGCTTTTTTTTTCTTTCTGAGTTTTCTTTCATATTTTTTTAACAGATTGGGTTAATTCCATATTTTGGTCTTCAAGCTCTGAGATTCTTTCTTTCATTCAGTTAATCCTGCTTTCCATGCTTGTTATCCTGATATTTACTTCCTGGATGAAATTTTTATTGCCAACATTTCTGTTACAAGTTCTTTCACTGTTGCATCTTGTGCCTTATTCATTCTTTCCCTCCATTCCCTAATCCCTGTTGTATTCTGGGGCCAATCACTGGTGATTTCCATTGTTTGGGCTCTGAGGTCTGATTTTTCAGGTGTTACCTGTTCAGTACACTGGGAATTATTATTTTTTTTTTTTTATTTTATTATGTTATTGTGGGGTACAGTTAGGGGTTAGGCATACAAAAATATTTCGTTCAGGTACCCTTGTTGATAAGAGGTGTCTCCCCATCCTCAGATAGATACCCACCACCATTAATCCCATCC
>CAUYQG010041668.1:0-26281 GCA_963574415.1 Tarsius wallacei | reverse complement strand
TTTTGGTTTATTAATGATGGCTATTCTTACTGGAGTTAGATGGTCTCTCATTGTAGTTTTGATTTGCATTTCTCTGATGATTAATGAGGCTGAGCATTTTTCATGTATCTGTTGGCTGCTTCTATGTCTTCTTTTGAAAATCACCCATTTATGTCCCTTACTCACATTTTAAATGATTTTTTTCCCCTTTCACTTCATTTGAGTACCTTGTAGATTCTGGATGTTAAGCCTTTGTAAGATTCATAATTTGCAAATATTTTTTCCCATTCTGTGGGTTATCTCTTTAGTCTCTTGAAGGTTTCTTTTGCTGTGCAAAAGCTTTCCAGTTTGATGAGGTCCCACTTGTCTATCTTAGCTTTTATGGCATTCTATTTTGGAGACTCGGTCAAGAATTTGTTGTCTACTCTGATGTGTGTAAGAGTGTTTCCTATATTTTCTTCTAGAATTCTTATAGTTTGAGGTTTCATGTTTAGGTCTTTGATACGTTTAGAACTGATTTTTGGATTTGGTGATAGGTACAGGTCCAGTTTCATTCTTCTGCATGTGATCAACCATTTTTCCCAGCACTATTTGCTAAAGATGGTCTCCTTTCTCCAGTGGTTGTTATGGTTGCTCCGTCAAAGATGAGTTAATTGAGACACTGAGTTTTTGCTTCTGGAATCTCTGTCCTGTTCCATTGGTCTATGTTGTCTATTTCTATACCAGCACCAGCTGTCCTGGTTACAGTTGCCCTGTAGTGAAGTTTAAAATCTGAGAGTGTGACACCTCTCACACTGTTTCCTTTGCTGAGGATTGTTTTGGCTATCCGTGCTCTTTTTTGTTTCCATATGAATTTCTGTATTGTTGTTTATAGGTCTGAGGAAATGATTTTGGTAATCTGGCAGGTATTGAATTGAATCTGTAGATTTTCTTGGTTAGAACGGACATCTTGACAATATTGACTGTTCTGATTCATGAGCATTGAATGTTTTTCCATTTGTTTGTGACATCCTTGATTTATCTGAGCAGCATTTTGTAGTTCTAGTTGTAAAGATCTTTCACTTCTCTGGCTATGTGGATGCCAAGGTATTTCATTTTGTGTGTGTGTTTGTGTGTGTGTGTGTGTGTGTGTGTTTATTGTAATGAGATTCTGCTTTTTATTTGGTACTCTGCCTGCTTTTTACTGGTGGATAGAAATGCAACTGTCTTTTGCACATTGATTTTGTAACCTGAGACTTTACCTAAATTGATTATAAGTGTGAAGAGGCTTTTGACAGGCTCCCTAGGGTTTTTAAGATATGTAATCGTATCATCCACAAAGAGGGATAGCTTAACTTCCTATTTTCCTATTTGGACACTCCTGATTTTTTTCTCTTGCCTGATTGCAGTGGCTAGGACTTCCAGCACTATGTTGGATGGGGGGATGGGGGGGATGAGTGTGGGCATTCTTGTCTTGTCCCCATTTTTAGGGAGATTGCTTCCAAACTTCTGCCCATTGAGCAGAATCTTGGCTATGGCTTTATCATAGATGGTGCTTACTGTTTTGAGGAATGTTCCTTCTATGCCTAGGTGCTCAAAGGTTTTTAACAAAAAGGGATCCTGGATTTTATCAAATGTTTTTTCTGCATCTAATGATATAATCATATGGTTCTTGATTTTACATCTGTTAATGTGCTGAATTAAGTTTATGGTCCTGTGAATGTTGAACCAGCCCTGCATCCCATACATGAAGCTCACCTGGTCATGGTGGAGGATCCTTGAGGTATGTTGTTGGATTTGATTTGCTAGAATCTTGTTGAGAATTTTTGCATTTATGTTCATCAAGGAGAATGACCTGTAATTCTCTTTCCTTGATGAGTCTTTGCCAGGTTTGGGTATCATTATGATGTTGTCTTCATAAAATGAGTTTGGAGAGAATTCCATCATTCCTGATTGCCTGGAATACTTTCAATAAGTTTGGTATTCGTTCCTCCTTGTATGCCTTGTAGAATTCAGTTGGAAGTAATCTGATCTGGGGCTATTTTTGGTGGGAAGAGTTCGTATGATGGAGTCAATTTCCTGGATTGTTATTGGTCTGTTTAATTTTTTCTTGTTTCAGGTTTGGGAGGTTGTGTGATGTCAGAAATTCCTCCATTTCCTTTGGGTTTTCCAGTTTAT
Organism: Tarsius wallacei; assembly: GCA_963574415.1. Taxonomy (NCBI): domain Eukaryota; kingdom Metazoa; phylum Chordata; class Mammalia; order Primates; family Tarsiidae; genus Tarsius; species Tarsius wallacei. Next base: position 24,145 of record CAUYQG010041668.1, on the reverse strand, counting down.
TTGCATACAGGTCTTCAGAGTTATCTCTGATAATCTTTTGAATTTCTTCGGGGTCAGTTGTGACTTCACCTTTTGTGTTTCTGATTGTGTTTTTCTGGGCTTTCTCTCTCTCTTTTTTAGTCAGTCTGGCCAGGAGACCATCAATCTTTTTGCTCATTTCAAATAACCAACTTTTGGTCTTATAGTTCCTTTCTATGTTATTTTTGTCTTCAATGTCCTACAATTCTGATTTTACCTTGGTGATATGGATTCTTTTGCTGAAGTTAGGATTTAGGTAATCGTGCCTTTCCAGTTCTTTTAGATGATATTAGACTGTCTGGTTGTAATCTTTCTGTTTTCTTGATGTGTGCATGCAATACTATATATTTTCCTCTTACTGCTTTTATGGCATCCCAGAGATTTTGATACCATGAGTTGTATTTTCATTTGTTTCCAGAAATATTTTTATTTCTATCTTTATATCTTTATTGACTCAGAAGTCGTTTAGCAGCATGTTGTTTAGTGCCCATATCTTTGTGTGTTTTGGAGGGATCTTACTGGTGGCTCTATGTATTTTTATTGCACTGTGATCTGAGAAGATGCATGCTATTATTTTGATCTTTTGAAATTTGTTCACGCTTGATTTATGTCTGAGAATGTGATCAATCTTGGAGTAGGGTCCATGTGCTAAATGAGTAGAATGTATACCCAGTAGACATTGGGTGAAGTGTTTTGCAGATGTCTATTAAATCCATTTGATCAAGCGTTGAGTTGAGGTTCCAGATCTTCTCAATTGGTTTTTTGCCTTGATAATCTACTTATAGATGTTAGTGGAGATAGGTCTCCAGCAATAATTGTGTGATAGTCAATGTCCTCTCCTAGCTTTTTTATATTTGTTTTATAAAACCTAGTGCTCCTGTGTTGGGCATATATATGTTTAGGATGGATATTTCTTGCTGATGGGTTGAGTCTTTTACCATTATGTAGTGTTCTTCCATGTTCTTTTTAACTTTTGATGGTTTAAAAACTGCTTTGTCTGTTTTCCATTAGCTTGAAAGATCATTTTCCAGCCTTCAACTTTTAGTCTGTGAATGTCCTTTGTCATGAGATGAGCTTCCTGGAGGCAGCATACTATTGGATCATGCTTCTTTATCCAGTTTGCCACTCTATGTCTACTTAGTGGTGCATTTAGTCCATACATGTCAAATTGATTATTGAAATGTGAGAGTTTATTCCCATTATAGGGCTCTTAGGGGGTTGCTTTGTTTCCTTTTTACTTTTGTATTTATATATGTATGTATTTTCATTTTGTGAGTGTTCTGAATGTTCTTTCACTTTGTGCTTGCCTGTACTTTTGTGATGGATATGTCTACTCTATTTTTTCCTGTGCTCACCACCTTCTTAAGCATCTCCTGGAGGACTGGTCTGCAGACAACATACTCTCTTAAGGATTGAGTGTCTGGGAATCATTTTGGTCTCCCTCACTGATGAAGCTTAGCTTGGTAGGGTAAGTAATTCTTGGCTGGAATTGCTTATCTTTAGGAATGTTAAAAATTGGACTCTTGTCTTTTCTGTTTCGTGGTGTTTCTGGAGCAGTTCTGATGGAAGGTAACCTGACCTTTCTCTCTTGCTGCCTTTAAGATTTTTTCTTTTCTGCCTATTTTGTGGAGGTAGATTTCTATGTGTCTTGGAGATAGTCTTTTCATATGATACCTTATGGGTTTTCTGTGAATCTCTTGTGTTTAGATGGTCATCTCCTGGCAAGTTGTGGGAAGTTTTCTTGAATGATCTCATGGAATGCTTGTTCCATGTTATTTTCCCTTTCTCTTTCTGCTTCAGGAATACCAATCAGACATAGATTTGGCTTCATGATATAGTTCCACATCTCTCATAGGCTTTGCTACTTTATTTTAAGCATTTGTTCTGCTTTTGACATACTGGGTTAATTCCATATTTTGGTTTTCAAGCTCTGAGATTCTTTCCTCTGTCTGGTTGGGCCTATTACCTATGCTTATAAGTGTGTTCTTGATTTCCAGGATGAAGTTTTTTACTTCCATTACTTCACAATGGGCTTTTTAAAAAATTGGCCAACTCTACTTTTACTTCCTTTATGACTTCAATGTGTTTTGCTTCTAGTTTCTTTGGGCTCCTGTTCACTTTTGCCATCCATTATCTGATTTCTGTAGCTGTCATTAGGAGCAGGTCCTTCTGGGGGGTTTCCACTGTTTGTGCTCTGTTAGCTGCTTTTTCAGGTACTATCTTTTTAGGACTCTGAGGGTTGCCTGTATTTTTTTCATTGATTTTTCCTCATTTGTGATAGGCCTTTCTCCACTCTCTATAATTTCTCTTTTGATTTAAAGTTTTGAGACTATTCAGTTACCCTCATGTGTAATCCATTCTGTGGTTCAATATATGTCTCTCAGTGAGAGTTAGGGGCATTCACATCTGTTCCTTGCTCCAACTTGTGGCATAATTCTGTCATTGCAGAACTTCTTATACACTGCTAAACTTGTTGGACCAGCTTTTAGCACCCTCTGCTAGTGCTCTGTGGGGGAGGGGATGGGTATCACCACTGCTGACCAAGGCCTACAGCCCAGGTGTCTTCCCACTGAGAGATCCCTCAGATGTCTGTCATGTTGCTTCCTCCCTGTTGAGGTCCACACTCTGTTCTTGAAACAGAGCCAGTTTTCTGCTGCTAAGGAGGTGGTGGGTGCTGCCCTGCTGGGAGGCAGTGTTTGAGGAGGTTCTTCCCAGTCTGGTTGGGTGGATAGCCACCAGCTGCTAATGGTACACATCTGCTGGGTTCTCTCTGCAGGTGGGCCTTACCTGACTGTGAGTCACCAGTTCAGCAGAAATCCACACTCGGTGTGACTCTGTCTGGTTCACTTTGCAGGTGGGCCCTCCTCGCCCATGAATCACCAGTCTGGTGGAAAACCACACTCATGGCGGCTGCCCCCGTGTGGGTCCTCCTCACATTCAGCTTGGGCAGTGGTTGCTCAATGTCTTGCGCCCTTCTCAGAACTCCTCCTGCCTGGGACTGATAACCTGCGACTGTCTGGGAGGGTATGAACCATCCCAAAGTGTCTTCGGCTCACTCACTTCCTTTCATCTGCAGGTCAAGGCTTTAGGTCTTGTGCTAGCTTGGAGCAGAGTGGGGGATGGGGCACCCAGAGTCCCATGTCCATTGTGGCTTTCTGGTCTCTGTGTTCAAAGAGAATTTTGCTGGGTGCAGAGTGTGTTACCCTTCCAAAAATGTTCAAGGTATTCCCATTTATTGGCAGTTGGATCCCAACTCTCCGCCTTGGTTGGCAAGAGTGGAGCTGGTCTGTTGCTTCATGATGGTCATCTTGGATTCAACTTTTAATTTTGATTTTTAACCCAGATGTTACATAGAACCCTCTTTATCTTCAAAACATTGTATTTATTTGGAATATGCTAACGTAGACTTTTTGTGACTCAATGGGAAATAGTTTTTAAATTTTCTCAAGTAGAATCCACTTGTACACAGTATTTGCCACAAATTGGAACTGTATTGATGATTGTGTCTGAGCTTTAGTTCTGGGTTTATCTGAAGTGCACACAGCTTTTGTGAATTCCAGAGACAGACCCCTTTGTCCATCTTGTGGACTCTTCACTTTAACAACATTTCTCATCTGCCTCTTTAATTATTTTACTGGCCCAAGTAGCAACATGCCCCACTCCTCCCACCACCTTCTTTGAGAGTAACTTCTCTTCTTTGAAACCTTATCACAGGCCATCATTCTTCTTATATATTTTACTGAATTGAAGGCAAAAACTGGGTCTTTCTCATCCTATGGATGTATCAATAAGAATGCCACATGCACACTTCAGTTGCTAAGTGGCAGGTGTTAAACAACCCATTTTTTCAACTCATATAAGTAATACAGGGGCAGAAACAAACTAGAGAATCATAGAACACATATCAAACCTTCAGCTCAGAGTTTCAAACTTGTAAATGTTCTAGCATTTATGAGCTTGCCCCTTTATGAATTTACATCAGCACATTCTCTCCTCTGTGGGATAGGGAAAAGTGAAAGATAATTCAATATGTGATATAAATTAGATCAATAGCTTATATGGAGAAACATATTAGGGGAAAACAATCATATTCATAAGTAATTATATTGGTTCAGTTTCTGGTTCCACTTACCTATACTAAGTGTCTTCACTATGTGATAGTTTCCATGCCTTGAATTAACTTTAATGAGTCCTCGTGTTTTCCCAATTGTGAGAAGAATTCTCTATGATGTCAAAATTAAACATTTTTTTCAATGGTTGGGATCACAAAACTCATCCATGTCCTAATTAGGAACATTGTTCCCTTAAGACTGAATTAATTTCTGCATGAATGTGGCTTTCAGAATGATGCATTGGGAACAATGTCAAGTTTCCAATAACTTAATATTATTAAATATGACTTACGGAAAACTTTAAGAAATGTAAATGGATAGAAGCTAAAAAAAACCTGCATTTAATATAGAATTTTCTCCTTTACCACTCCAGATCTTAATGGATTAGATGAAATAGTTTGTTAAAGAATATTTTATTCAATATTGTCCCCCTGAGTATAATAGATCTGCATATTTTACTAGTCAAGTTTTCATCAGAGAAAGAGAGTCATTAGGAATGATCATGACTAGAGGATTTATCACAGAAATTTGAACTCACACATTTGTAGGAGCTGAGTAACCAGTTTGTAGAAGCCATTTTTTTTTCTACATGTGATGGTGGGCCTGGAGTCAGCAGGGCAGGAAAGATGGTGAAGTGGGAGAAGAACGGGACAAATGAGAGCACATAAGGCTGAACTGGAACACCTGTAGATCTTTTGCCGCCTCCAAGCCTCAACATCAGAGCTGTTGGTGACTTAGGTGTGAAACTGTACCCCCTTTCCTGTGGGACCTAAACACATAGCTGACCCGAGATTTAGAGAAACTAAAGAAAGAGACCCAACAGGAATCAGATGAGCAAGTTCTATTGCTGCTGCAGAAGATAAACATACTGGCCCAGGACTTGGAGAAGCTGAAGGAAGAGATCCAGCCATTACAGTCATGACTGTGGGCTGGTGGTTGCTCTGCTTAGACAAGGCGAGTCAGCTCACCAGAAACAAGTGCTTGAGTTGCAACAGTGCCTGGTGTCTTGCTTGGACCTCCCAGCGTAAAATGATACAGCTACTGCTTTACTTCCACTGTTCAAATGTCACCCAAAGCATCTCTTGTGGCTCACAGGAATTTGGAATTATACAGAGAAGGGGATTTTGAGGATCATATTTCCAACCTAGATAAACGTACACAGTTAATATCACCTTGCGTAAGTTAAAATAAAAAAACGAAATGAAAATGAAAAATCTAAACAGTCCCATATTCTTCCTGGAATACAGACTTAATTTCTTTTTGTCAATACTATGTTTTCAACAGGATTCTTATCACAGTTTCAGTGCCTGTATCAGATAACATCTTAGGAAGTCTCATCCAGGTCCCCATTCCTCCAGACATGTTGGATATGATCTTAATTGTCAAGGATATTAAGAGAAGATAATAAGATAATAAGGGAGGCAGCAGCCATCTGATGTGGTAATTGTCAGTCTGGGACCTGGAAGCTTTAAGAAAGATATTGGGTAATAAGGACTTGGAGACTTACATGTTTAACTTCTTCATCCATGATGATCTGATGGGTGTATTTATTATGATGGTAAAGAGCTTGTGTCTAAATTCAAACTCCATCTGAGAGGACTAGAAGACTAAGTTGTTAGGGTTGTCTGACAATGAACCAGGGCTGCATACAAACCATTAGTGAAAGGTGCAAAAATACATGTAACACAAAGAGAACATTGTGTGTGGAGTGCAAAAAAAAAAAGCATGTCTACAAACTGCAGGAGGCTTTGAAGGCAATTTACTGAGAAAGCTTTTACTGTGGCCCACTTTGGAGCCATTGATGATTAACTAAACACATAATTCAAAGTATAGCCAGTTTCAGCAAATTTCCTTAGGGAGTTGCAATACTTCAAGTTCTATATAATGATACTGTTGGATCAGTGTCTTCAGTTGTAGTATGTAAGCACACAGGGCTTGATTCATGATCATGTGAGTAATAACTTGAGATCAATATTTTAAATGATGTGATAGAAAATCAACAAGGAATCTCTAACAAGTAATAAACAGCGATTGAGCCTTAGTTGTGGGTATATGGAGTCATTATGAATTCTGCCAAGTGTATAGATTTATTCTTATAGGAATTACTGAGTGATAAATGATATAACATTTCTCATAATAGCAATATAGTTTCATAACTTTTTAAATGTTATAGGTTGCTTCACAGATGTCACCAAGAAAGCAAAGAATTATTCTAACCACTTATTCATAATAGGTCTGACTTGAGTGACTGATGTTTTTGTCTTGCAGAGATTCCCAATGTTTTTTTCAATCTTGATATGGAGAGGTGAAGCTTGTTTTATTCGCACTGTGACATCTGAGAAGTATGGGCTTTAGAGCTGGAAGAACATCTGCTTGAGGGATCTGCTTAGTGCTAGTTTCTGCTTCTGAAAAATAGAGCTAATGCCTGGCTCATTACTTCTTTCTCACATGGTTACGCTAAAAATCACCCAACATAGTAGAGAGCAAAGTGTGTTGTAGACTGTAAAATACTGGGAAAATGACAGTTAATTTCTGCTTTGTTAGCTCAGGTTTGTAGTATCTCAAGGGTTAGGAACAAAAAGCAAACATTCATGTACAAAGACCTAAATGGAGATGCTTCTGTTTGATTTGTGAAACTCTTACACTTTTGCCTTAGAAATACCTTTCCTGAAGCTCACTGCAAATACACATAATTTCATCTTCTTCATAGACTCACATTCTTTTTTTTCTCCAATGAACTAGAAAACATGAGAACTAATATCGTTCTCTCTTGATCCTCTTCATATTTCTAACTACTCGTGTATAGCTGGATATTCGTTTGTGGTCATACGTCAGCCATTTCCAGAATTTATTTGAAAAAGTATATTTACATATGGAATTGCCTTTTCCATAGATTTAATCATCTGTTTCATTCTTTCCTTTTTACTCACCAGTTCCCTTTTCTCTGATCTATCAGCAGACTTCTGTTGATGCTACTTTTTCTACCTTGCCTGAACCATTATGTTAGATGATTTTCTAACATTTTTTTCCAGGTAATATCAAACCCTGAGTTATTCCCATGATCTGATTTCTTTGTTTCTGTCCAGGGCTGTGACGTTGCTAGAGAAGACCATGTATGCTATATCCATGCATATCCTTGTAAATGTCCTATCTGGATCTAGCTGGAACTCACCTAACCACAGGCAAAATAAATGTAGTAGCCAAATAGCTGGGTTTGCAAAATATGTTCTCCTAAACCAAGCCTCCCCTGCCTACATGCTTCACTTTCTCTCACACTCCTCAGGCTCTGACCTTTTGCCTCCTTATTCCATTTTTGTTTGCCTGGTTTCCACTTTTGGCACCTGGGCTGCTTCTTACCTGCTTCATCTGCTGGCTTCAAGCTAATCTCCATGGGTTGTCATGTTCAAACTGATTATCCAATATTCTGAATACCCTGGCTTTGGCCCAACACTAAGTTTTTTTTCTTTTTTTTTTTGAGTTGGAGTCTTATTCTTGTCACCCAGGCTGGAATGCAGTGACACACTCAAGGCCACCACAGCCTCGACCTGCTGGGCTTAGGCGATCCTTCCAACTCAGCCTTCTAAATAGCTGGAACTACAGATGAGTGCCACCATGCCCGGAGGGTTTTTTTGTTTTTTGTTTTTTTTTTGGTGTCATCTATTGTAGAAACAAGGTCTCACCAAGTTGCCCGGGCTGGTCTCGAACCTCCCAGGCTCAGGCAATCCTCTCACCTTGGCCTCCCAAAGTGCTGGGATTACAGGCTGAGCCACCACACCCAGTCCAAACACTAAGTTTTATGAACTTTTACCATGGATAGCCTCAGAAAAGTTAGTATTTTCAGGATCCATCCTTTCCTGAGATAATCCAGAGTTACACGGTGGTTTCTAACCTAAGTGCGCCCACAGTTCTCCTTGGCCATGCTCCTATCCCTTTCTTCAAACTTCTTCACTCCAGCCCTCTCACTTTTAATCAGTGATTTTTGTCTTTTGTGCACTCTCATAACCCAGACCTTCCCTCTCATTACCCTGCACCCTTCAAGCTGATCCCATGCTATTGTCTTCAAATCTCCAAGAAAGGTATTTTTCTTTGTTCTAATAAAAAATATTCCTGCGTTTTCTCCTTTCTTGTCTTTCTGACATTTTGTTTTCAGCCTGTAAACACATTGAATTATTTCCAATTGTTTGTGCCTCACACATTTCCCACCTTTACTTCTATCACTCTTATCCTATTTTCTTGTTTCTTTTATTTTACTGCCTCAATTATTGCAGAAGTAACGTCCCTTGACTCAGCCTCATTGCCTGTCTACTTCCCCTCCAGAGTGGACAGTGCTTGTTTTATATCATTTGTGTATTTGCTCATGCTCACATTAATTTCAGTAATATTTGCTGAGTTCTTATTCTATGTCAGCCTGACCCCATACCCTGTTCCACCTAGCTCTCTGTACTGCCAGAATCATCTTCCAAAAAGTTATGCTATTCATCTACTTCAAATCTTTTGCTGGCTCTGTACTGCTCTTTAAAGTTCAAACTCCTTCCTTAGCGTGGCTTGCAAGGCTCACCGTGTTCTGGAGCCTGTACTTTATTCCAGTTTCATCTTCGAACACTCTACACCTCACACTCTGCATTCCGGCCAAAATGAACTATTTTCACCAATTGTGCTAGGCTTTCATTTGCTCTTTATCTCTGCATGGATTGTTTTCTCTTCTCAGAATAGGCAACTATCTTTCACTGTCCCTTCCTGCCTTTTCTACACTTTCAGAACTTAAACTTATAGGTAAGTGCTATCAGGAAGCTTCTCTGTCCCTTTGTTTTTTCAAACACACTACTCAGGCTAGAGCTCCATTTATGTATTCTCTCAGCAAGTGAGATTCCATCTTTCTGTCTTATCATTTACTCTCCTATTTGTCTGTTTACTAGTCTACCGTTCCTCTAGAAAAGGCATTTCTTTTTTATTACTCACTATTTTATCTTCAGAACATGGCAAAAGCCTTTAGTCTTAGACATTCAACAAAATAATCTGCATCAATGAATGAGTGACTCTTTGTGTAAATTAAGTTGCTGTATGCGACGATCACTTTCTTATAGAATCTTATAGAAAGTCTTACAATCATATGTAGGAGACTTTCAAGAGCAGGACTACTTTTCTCAACCTAGACATTTAAGCAATTTTGTGAAGTAGTAATATTTTGACAGGTTTCTCCATCCACTTGTTCAGAATTCCTCTTTAATTTTGACATCTTTCAGCCCAGAGTCTCAGTTTCCTTTTGGTTCTCCTTGGTGGTATAGTTCCCTTACTGAGTTACTTCACTCAGATTTTCCCTGTAGGTACCACCTCCCCAAATCCGTCACCACTATCAAATCCTTTTGCTGTCTGCTTCCCTGTAGTCTCTGTATGAAGTTGCTTGGCTAATCTTATACAGGCTCACATTAGTGTTTTGATAATGGTTTAGTAAACTATGCTTCAGGGAGAACAATAGATGTGTTAGTGAAGTGACCTTCAGCGTCACTGATGTGGACAATAAAGATCCTGTGGTAGACCAATGACAGAGAGAGATTTTTGGTTTGTTAGCCTTTTTTTTTTTAAATGCCTTATCAAATCACACCATGGAAGCATTTGTTTATTTTGCCCGCAGTTTAACTCTTTCCTGAGAAGTTGGAAAAAAGGATAAAAGAAGAAAGGTAACAAAGAAAATTGTAGACCGGACTTGGTGGCACAGTTTGTAATTCTGGCACTTTGGGAGGCCAAGGCGAGTGGATTGCCTGAGTCTATGGGTTCAAGACCAACCTGGGTAACTTGATGAGACCTCGTCTCTACAATAAATAAAAAATTAGCTGGGAATGGTAGCACATGCCTGTAGTTCCGGCTACTTGGGAGACTGAGGCGGAAGGATCACCAGAGCCCAACAGGGTTGGCCATGAGCGTGACACTGTACTCCGGTCTGGGTAATAGAGTGAGACTTCAACTAAAGAAAAAAAAATTGTCATTTTAGTGAATTCCTTTCTTTGCTTGTCTCATTTTCCCCCTTCATCTTCCTTAATTTCCCTCAATTTTTTTCATTTTATAATTTTGTTTTTCCCTAAATAATCTGCCTTGGTGACTACTGTGAGTATTCTAAAGTGAGCTTGGCTTCTGTGTAAAGGAGTCTTCACTGTGGCTTTCATATTATCCTTCCACTTCTCTTTACTATACTTATGCATAATAGTCATCTAAAAAGTTTTTATGGAAATAAATTTATTGCAAGCAAATATTAAGTGACCAAGAAATTATTTGTAAAAAAATAAAATAAAATAAAATGTAGTAAACCTCAAGTAATGGCTCACTTATTTTAGTTGCAATTTTCCTGGCAACATTTGAAGATCAAAAAAAAAAATAAATTGTGCACTAAAATATATATTGATGGCTGTGCATGCAGTGGTTTATGCCTGTAAGCCCAGCCAAGGTGGGAGGACTGCTTGAGCCCAGGAATTTGCTATTGATCTAGGCAACATAGTAAGACCTCATCTCTATAAAAAAAATTACAGTCATTTTTATATACAAAGTTTTGACATCAACTGTGGTTTTTATTGTTTTGGGATATGATCTCTCTAGACTAGATTTTCCCCCTCATTTATGAACCTAATGAATGTTACGATGTGTATATGAAGTATGTTGGGGTAGACAGAATTATTTTTACTTTCAAGTTGGAAACATAGGCACTAAGAGGTTAAAAATAGTACAATAGTTTTTAGTAATAGGTCATAAGCTCCTTTAGGTCAAAGGTAACAGATGTGTGCCTTCATATGGTCTGCAAAAACATGTGGGCTTGAAATACTAGGGACTGGTCCTAGGTTTTCTGACCTCTTGCCTAGTGTTCTTTTCATGGCACTATTTTGCTTCATAAAGAGGGCATTACCAATTGGAAGTGGGCTCCTTATTAAATTTGTCCTACTACCTGTAGCCTTGGGCAATACAAGACTGAACAATGGGCTTTCTAAATAGGTACAGGGTTAGAGTGGGAAGGGTACTTTGCATCAATCACATCTCCCTGATTTTTGCTTATGGGACCAGCCACTCCAGTTGATGGTTTTTGGCTCTTCTCATTCTTAACAGAATCCAAGTCATAACCAAGGTGTGGATTATAACCAACATTGCTGATCTCCAGCCAAATTTGCACCAGTTAATGACTTTTTGCTGCCACCACATATTAGTTTTAGCAACTAATGATGGCTAAGTTTCATATTGCCTTCAGGGAAATATGCTAGATGTTGAAATGGAAATAGGTGAAGGGGGATATGAAGTACAGGGGGCACATTTCAGAGAGTTAGGCTCAAGGGCACATATATCATTGTGCTATAAAGTAGGACAGATCATCAGGAACTGGTTGTAAGTAACACGGTTAGAGAAGCCAACTATCAGGACATGATAGTGCATTAACAGTGACTAGCAAACAAAATACTGAAGTGCAGATGTTTATTATATTTTGTTAACATGAATCCTAGAAGTTTCTTTTTAATTCTATGTAACTATCCTGATTGCCAAAAGTATATGTACAAAACTAAATACACGTTTTGAATGGAATGATTGGTCATTTGTATAATTAATGTGGCAAACTTTAACATTTTCTCTGTGTACTGTATATGTTACAACAACACAAAACAAAAAACAAAAACAATCTATATATTATATGAAATGTCCTAGTGTTTACACACATTTATCTTTAGATTATAGAATGGAAGAAGTAGGTTTTGACAAAATGATGTTTAACCTTCTTGAATAGGGAAACTCTTGGATAAAACCACTATCTATTTTCCAAAGTTCAAATTAAACAAAACATTGACAGCGTCTTTTTATCTTATGAAGGCTCCAAGAAGTTAGATAAATAATTATGCTCATAATTATTCTAGTGTGTAGACTAGTATAAGGAACACTTGCAGTCAATTTATAATTAGGGTAGAACTGAGACAACTTGATTAAATAGTTTTTTCCAAACCTCATGTATTACAATATAGCATACAAGGATAAACACTTTGTTTCAGAGTCTTCCAATGAAAAAAAGCGTTTTTCACATAAAATACCAGTTTTAACGCAACATCTTAATGCCATTTCTTGGTGGTAACATAGCCACTGAAGTTCAAATAGCTTAAGATTCAGATTTTTAAATAATTTTGTACCAGTGTTCTGTATTTATCCAGTTATCTTTCACAGTCACCAAACATACCATTGCCTTGTTAAGGGGGTCATAGTATCCCTTGACTAGATTGTCAAAATGTCAGAAGTGGAAGTAGTGTCATATCAAATCACAATACCTGTCCATTGTAAACTTTACATTTTGGAAACAAGGAATTTTTTGGAAACAATGCAGAAAAATATATAAAGAAAGAATGGACAAATACAATGCAAATATTAATGGATGAGTATTCTCACTTTCTCAGGGGGAAACCAGCATCAGGTGCCTAACCATTAAGACGAATTGCTCAAAGTTGTTCATGAAAGCTGCAAAACTGGATCAAGGAAATCTATATTTCTATAGAAAAAGAGTTTTTATTGCTTTTTACTTAGAACTGTATGTAAGATAACTAGCTTTTTAAAGTTCCATCTTCATTTAATTTATAACAAATTGTATTTGGGATTTAATTCCCGGCATATAGTGTATGGTGACACATATAGTTACTGCTTCGTCAATGTCTCTCCATGCTTCTTCTTACTCTCTCTTGCACTTATGTTTTTATTGTAAAAATAAACGAAATCTCAGCTTTCCATGCATGCCTTTTGTTTCACTATTAGCCAGTTGGAAATGTGCTGATAAATAAACTGAACAAGTAGATATACAGTAAGTCAAGATGGAAGGCTAGTGAGCGGTGAGTTTAATGTTGCCAGGGAAAAGAACGCAAAGGAGTTAAAATAACATGACCTTGGTTTCTTCTCCTGGGCATTCATTTAAGGAGAGGTCTCACATGCAGCTCAGATGGCGTTACTTTTTTCAGGGTCATGAATGGGAAGAGAATGGAAACAATGAAACCAAACAGATGAGTACCAATAGTGATTTCACGAACTTTAAATTCAAACAAACAAAACATCTATAGAATTTTGACTCTACTGAAGCAGAGGGAAACTTACTTTACTTGCACATTGTGGAATATAAATTGGAGCAAGAAAGGCACAAAAGGATGCCACAATCCTCTGTGTATCTGCTAATTTTTCCATCTGTTCTTTGGAGCTCTAGCTGTAAACATTCCAACCTGAATTTATCCTCAGTATCTTGATGTGCTTTGCTTGTGTGGCATGGCCAGTTAATGACACCCATTAATGACGTTCTGCCTACCTTAAAGTGTACTTAAATTCCAAAAAAGTGAAAAATTCCTGCACTAGGTTTCTAGACACCAGGGCATTATTTAATGTGAATTGTTATAACAGTGCTGGCAATTCTATTCTCATACATACATACATAATTTACATTTAAGTAGGCAAGATGGCCACCCAGGGATGCTTGGCACAAGCACAATGCCACCTGCATAAAAGGAAAACACAGTGTTTTATGAGACAAAAACATCAGTTATTTCCAGGAATGTGTACAATGTGTAGCACTAAGTAAAACAATATGATTCAAAAGACTTAGAAAACTAACAGGGGGATGTAAGGGTGAAAGTAAAGTAAGTTTCTTAGAAGGTAAATTGAAATTTGAAAAGTTTACATTCAATAATAGAAATATTTTTTTCAATTTCCAGCATACTTTCCCAAAGTTATGAATCAGAGGAGAATGAAAGACCAAAAAAAAAAAAAAATTAGTATTTAAAAAGAAAGCATAAGATTGTCTTAGTATTGTAGACAATCTTCTACAACATTTCTTTGAAATAATATTTATTTTAATATAAAACTTTGCAAAATATTAGGAAACTACAAAGAAGTGTGCGCACCCACATGCAAATTAGAAGTAACTTAATGATTTTGGTGAATATCTTTCTAGTCATTTTACTTTTCTTTGTTATAAATTTTTATGTATTAAAATATGTGTCTTCCCTGTTTCTCTAAAAAAATTAGTTTTCAGAATACCAAGTGGTTGTGGATATCTCTTGTTAGACATGGGAAATTGACTGCCATTCTTTAAGCAAGGGGTGCAGTGCTTTGAAAGTGTCTTTCGTTCTGCCTTTTTCTCAACAGTAGGGAATATGTAGATAACCTTCCTTGGTCACTGGTCCCCAGTCCCAAAACTTATACCATCCTGCACCATGACTTCAGCTAAATTTCAGACAATCTTTGCTCTCTGTTTTTCCATGATTTTTAACACTACAACCTATTTTTGAAATGGAGAAATGCTATTTTCCCATAAATTTTAGTAAATTCCTCTATTCATACTGCATTTCTTTTCCTGTCATAGTTTCTCAGTATAATTATGGCATTAGAAGTATAAAATTTGTTATTCTTTGGCACTACATTAGGAGAAACAACTGTTTAACACAACATCAACTTTAAAAAATGTTATGCACCTTAAGAAAAATTGATCATAAATTTAGTATTGATACAAAAAAACAACACATTTAAGTGAATCAACTTTGCTGTTAATGATTTATTATCTCAAATTGATTAATTTATGCATGTCTATATACAATGGCTAAGACCTCTGAAAACACTAAAAATTGTTAATGATCATTGATACTGCCTACTTAATATCTTACATCATTTTATTAGCAGCCTTCTACAAGATGTATCGAAACTGGGAATACATTTGTTGGTTTTCAGTACTAGTTCATGCTAGATGAGTTATAAAGGGATCATTCTTTTTAAAAATTATATCACACCTTCTCAGGAAAGTTGGGGTATATATTGGCAGGCTAGGGAAATTGTTTAGCAAATTTATAAGGCTATGCCATATTGTGTTTAAATGTCTCCTACTTTATATATTGAGTCTCAGTTTTACTCTTTTCTAAAATTAATACCAGAGTAAGAAATCTAAAAAAGACACATCTAAAAATATCTGTGTTGGACATATGCTAGGAAATTTTGTCTTAAATCTATTATTTTGCAATCCTGTATACAACATGCTCTTTGTTGTTTATAAATAAAGTTTATGCCTTCATCTTCAACAAAGAATGTTAAGAACCTATTTTAGAGGAGTAACTAGGAGATTTGCAAATGTTTTCTATGGAATTTTAAAGAAATTTAGTGTGTTTGTGTAGCCAGCCTCATCATAATTGCTTTGATTTTTGATTTAGCTGCTGATTTTATAGTTCTTATTTGTGACTCTGAAGTGTTTTATTATGCTTTGCACAAAATCTTATCTCCAAGGAATCACTCTCTTCTGGGCTGATAAAGCATTATGTTGATTGCCATTGTAACATGTTAATATCATTAGATAAAGCATTCTGTCTATTACCATTGTAGCATACGAATATTACTAGATAATCCTTGAAGTGTTTCCAGTGTTCTTATTAGATCTATTTAGTTTTCATATCAGATGTACACAAGTACTTCTGATCATCTGTCAGTAACTATTCTAGATATTAGTAAATTGTTGGCAAATAAGACATACCAGGTTCCTGTATTTACATTTTAGCAGGAGAAGCAGCAAGAACAAATAAGAGCAGTAAATAATATCAGGATGTGATAACGGCTATGAAGAAAAATAAAGCATGGTAAGGGGATAGAGTGAAAGAATTGTGCCTATAGAAAAAGTGATCAAGAGAGTTGTCTCTGAGGAGGTACCTTCTGAGTATAGAACCTATAAAATGAGGAATTGTACAATATAAGGTTTTTAGTGGAGAAAACAGTAAATGCAAAGGGCCTGAGGTGATATGTTCTTTGAATGTTTACTGAGAAGACTGATATAGTCTAAGCAAGCACAAAGAGAGGAAAAAAAGAGGTAAAACATGAGGTCAGAGAGGGAATTTGGGGCGAGAACATGCAGAATCTAGTAAGCCATGGTAAGTTTAGTCTGATTGCACTGGTACAACCAAACTCATTACAGTATTCAAATAGTGAAACCACTCCACACTATTAACAGCAGTTGCTAATATCCCTTTATTATCTCCCTGTCTGGACAAATCCCCTGATCTTGTCCTCAGAATTGATTCATCAGTAGGGGGTGGGGTGGTTGGTACTACTGTATTACTTGTTAAGTATTTTTAATTTTATCACTGAGAGGATTCAAGTCTATTCTAAGTGTGATGGAAAGTTCTGGAAGGTTTTACATAGTGAGCAGGCAGTGTTTGTGATGCAATTTGATTAACTTATTTAAAATATCAGAAGAATAGATTAAGGACATGGAAAAAATCAAAACTGAGACATCATTCACAATGCTTTTGTATAAGTTCAGGCAAGACATGATAGTGTATTAGACCAGGATGGTAGAGATTGAGAAAGTGAGGCTAGGTCACAGGATACCTTTTGATGGTTGTATTTGACAGGTAGGCTGGAGTGGGCTGTGGTAACAAATTGAACCCCAGATATGTGATGACCCCTAACAAAGTCAAAATTCATTCCTTCATTTATTTATATTAACTGTTGTCGTCTCAAATCCATACAAACTAACAAGAACACAAAAGGCAAGAGTGAGACCTTTTATGGGGCAAATGAAATTATAATTTTTTTGAGGTTCTTATATTGTTTGTGAAGTACTCTTCTGAGTGCTTATAGGCAGACTATGAGTATTTGTAGATAGAATGCAATAACTGAGAGATATATGTTGCAATTTCTAGAAATAAATGACAAAAGATATCTTGATATAGATCAAAAGCAAAAAGGATAAATGTTTGCTAATTACCCTGGTCTGATCAATATTCATTATATGAATTTTGACATCACTATATGCCTCATCAATATGTACAATTCTTACATATAAACTATAACAATTTGCAAATTAAAAATGTATATTTCATATGCCTATAGAAGTGTTGGTCAATTTATTTTTAATTTTAATACTTTAAGGCTCTTATGTCATTGTTTTTTGGCCTCTGTTATTTCTCTTAAGAAGTTAGACAAAATTTGTATTTTCCCCTTTATTTATTGTGATTCTGACTAAACCTGCTTTTAATATTTTTAGATTAACTTTCAGCAGCTTGATTGGGTTTAGTTTTATTGTACTCATCCTGCTTGTGTTTCACTGAGATTCTTGGATCTGTGGGTTGATATCTTCTATCATTTTTGAAAAGTTCTCAGATATTATCTGTTTAAAAATGTGTTTCTGTTTCTTTATGTTTCTCTTCATTCTGGTATTGTAATCATACGTATATTAAGCCATTTGGAAATATCCCACAGATCTTAGATGCCTTGCTCTAGTTTCTCTAGTCTAATAAAAAACAGAAGACTGAGACACAAATTTTGATGAGCAGTTAACCATTCCTTCTAAGAAATAAGAACTAGAAAGGTCTTCTGATGCAGGGTGTACAGGAAAGAAAGGAGAAAAGGAAGGCCACAAGATGTTTGCTTGAGCAACTTAGTGAATAATGATGCCCCTTATTGAGATTCGCCCCAAGGAGAACACAAGGGGACAGATAAAAAGAATTTTTCCCCAAGGGGAAAAAGAAAAAGTTTGGTTATAGACATGCTAGATTTAAGTACCTAAAAGAAATTTAAGAGATTTCAAATGGACAATTAAAAAAAAAATCTGAATCTCTAAATTCAGGAGCTATCATGCCTTGGATAGTGTTCAAATTTATTATAATTTATGAGAATGCCTAACAGGAATGTATAGATAAATAGGCTTAAAGACTGGAGTCTAGACATAAAGATACTTAGACATTGGAAGAAGAAGTATCCTGCATAAAAGAGTAAGAAGCAAAGGAAGGGAAACCAGAAAAGCAATTTGTCCTGGAAGTCATACTCATAGGAAAAAAGATCTTTCAAGGACAGTGTGATCAAATATGTAAGATGATGCTGAGAGGTTGAGATGATGAGACATAAATATTGCCTAATAGGTCTGGCAATATAGAGGTCATTGTTGACATTGATAAGAATATTTTCAGTGGGACAGTGAGGATGAATGAATATTTAGAACCGAAGTTAAGAAAGAACAGAAGGAAAGAAAATGGAAATGTCAAGTATAAACTAACTGTTTTGGAGGGTGTATGAGTTTCCTATTGCTGCTGAAACAAATTTCCACAAACTCATTGGTTGAACGAATATAGATTTATTACCTTGCTGTTCTGGAACTCAGATATTTTTCTCACTGGGTTAAAATCAAAGTATCATCAAGGTGTATATACTTTCTCTGGGAGAACCTAGGGAGAATCTGTTCCTTGCCTTATCCAGCTTCTAGAGGCTGCCTATACTCCTTGGCCATACACCTCTTTCCATTTTCCAAGTCAGCAGCTGCATTACTCTGACTTCTTCATTGCAATACCTCCTTTTCTGATTCTGTTCTCATAAGAACCCTTGTTATTATATTGGAAAGACCTGGATTCTCTGGGATAAATGATCTCAGGATCCTTAATTTAATCACATCTGAAAAGTCTATTTTTCTATTTTACCATATTCACAGGTTTTGGGAATTAAGATGTGAAGGGTATTAGGGTGCCAATTCTTTGCCTATCACAGAAGGGTTTACATACTTTATTTGTGTAAAAATGTACCAGTTTGCAATGTTAAATAAACCCTGTCAATATTTAGAGGTTATTTATTAAAAATCAGGATTATCTTAAATGCATAGAAACTGGCTGACTATAATTTTAAAGACAATTTTAAAAAATGCTTTATTATTGCTCTTGGTTTAAGAAAGTCCCAAAATATTTTTCAATCATAGAATCCCTAGGCACTAATCTGCAAATGGATATAATCTACATATGAATTGTATGTTAGTAACTAATAGAGTCTTATCCTGTTTCTGAGCATGGTAAAATATAAACACACAATTAAAAAACTAATATCAACATAAAATCTGTATGGTCGTAACCTGCAAATTCTTTTGAACATTATGACCAGTCTATATTATTGCAAACTGTGTATGCTGATTTCATACAGCAACAAAGATTGTGTATGTTTGAGAAACAGGGTAATTATTTTTATTTTTTATATGGTGTAAAGTCCTTGTTTTTATTTATTTAGAATTCACTTTGCTCCAAAATGAAGTGATTTACACAAATACATATAACACAATAAGATAAAAAAAAAACTAGTCAAAGAGAAATAGATTGGTATATTAAGAAGACAGCAGAGAAAAATGTATATGCAAATTCTATATAAGGCCTTACTAGATATTAAAAAAAAAATATATATATATATATATTTTCTCCTCAGTTATAAAAGGCAAACAAATCATTGGGCTTATGAAAGTCAACTTTAAACTTCAGCAATCTGGAGAATTAAATTTACGGACCCAAATCTGAAGATGGTTGAGGCTGATAAGGTCAGAATCAATTTTACAAATGGTACACAAATTGATATGATTGTTGAACCCTTATGTTCTATTTAACTTCCTTAAAAAGAAATCTTGTTTTAGAATTTCCTGCTGCTTTTGTGTAGTAATACTATGAAAAGGTAATGTCCAATTTGCTTTCAATTTAATTTAAAATAAAAGGCTCTAAGACAAAAGAAACATTGTAGCTGGTAGAAAATGATTCACCAGGACACTCGATGCAAAGTACCATATTAAATCATCATTTGTGTTCCTGTGGTTACCAACACTTGTACTTAACCCAGATAAAGAAGTATGGTCTACTGGGAAAAATGACTTTAAAAAATATATTCACTAACACATTGTAGTGATCATTACAAGCCATATTCTCTTCCTTTCTATTGCTACCTTGAAGTCGTCTCTTGTCTCTTCCTTAGCTTTGATTAATTTTTATGTTCTTTGAATTTTTATTACCTGCAAATATAATTCCTTCACTTGCACTGACCTTCAGAAACTCATATGAACATATGACACTCATTGTACACTTCCTAAAGTTGTGTGTGCTCCTTTGTTTTATTTTCTACATGATTTTAAAGCATTAAATCTGTTTAGGTTATTTATATTTTTAAAATACTTATAGTGCTTGATTCATTTATTTGTGTGCAGAAAATAGTGAAAATTATGATCACTTCAGGGGATAGAACAAAGGAAAATTTTCTCTAGTTCTTTATTTGCTTACTCTGGTTTATTCAAGGTAAAAATATTACTCTCTGCTTTGTAATATCTTCCAATATTTCAGAAATAGAATACAAAGAGACAGATTAGTTTAATAGTCACTAAACTTAAAATGCTTCCATTTGGGAAAATGCAATTTAGACATTCTTCCATTTGGAAAAATGCAATTTAGACATTCTTTATAAAGACTGAGCATCTTTGTAGAAGTAAATACATATAGAGATATTCAAAATATTTCTGTACACCCTACACAGGCTTAGTCCTCTCTGATTCCATGAATGTCCAAGCCCTTACTAATGAACCAATCTAAAAGTCCACTGGCTATCCTCTTGACTATATTTTGTCTCTAAACCTTACTCTCTATTGTGACAATACAATTAAAACAGTAACAATAACATGATTAGCATATACAGAAAGATTAATATATACCAAGTTTAATGCTTTTTTCCACATGCACCATTATTGTAATAATCCAATGAGGTATCATTATCAATATGATATTGACAATACAGCATATTGTATTTTATACATGAGAAAATTAAGTTTAGAAGACTGAGTGACACCTCCAATGTTACATGGCCAGTAAACAGCAGAGCCAAGATTCAAACCTAAACCCAGGACTGGTTCATTTCAGAGACTTTGCTCTTAATCATTATGCTTAAACACTACTTTTAGCCTAAGGCTTAACAATTTTTAATTACTCTCATGTTGTAATTGCAGAAAGTTTGGAGACTTCTTCCTTGATTAAAATAATAATAATAATTACAGCTAGTATGGATTAAGACCTTGTTAGAGTCATGCAATGTCCTTAGTTCTTTACATGCATTATCTAATTTAAATCACACAACTTTTAACTTTGAAAAAATCAAACTTTTAGTTGGATCCTTTAATTTTTTTATTTTATATTGAGAGAACTAAACTTGGAAGATATTAAATCACTGTGCAATAACACAGTTAATAAATTATGGATCTGTAATTCTAACTCAGCTCTGCTTGATGTCAGCAAGAGAATATTTTCATGTTTGTACACATTTAGGGACTTTTGAGCAAAGAAAACTAGAACTTGAGTTAAAGGACAAGCCTGGGTTAAAGGAAGTAAAATATGACTGAATAGATGATGAGAAAATTTTGGAAAGAATTAGTAATTTATTTCTGAATGGGTTTCCTTTCAAAGAGGGATAAAACCTGGAGTCATGGAGCCATCTGTTCACATTCCAAAGGATTGTAAAGAGTGAGGTAGTCAAAGTTTCTTTTCCTCTCTGGAAGGGAAGAGGAAGCACCATATAGCCTATACAAGCTTCCAGAATCATAGTTTTGGGCTTCCTCACTTACTTAAGAAACCCCCTTTGTGCACATACAGAGTCTGGTTCTCTCTCATCACCCTGAGTTGGGTGGGTGGGGAGCGGGGGGAGGTAAGCGTGGGAAACCAGTGTGGTTATTGCTGTAAGTTATAAGTAGTCCCTTAGCTCAACATCTCAGGATAACATAAATAAATGTATATTAAAACCTTATTGCATGACTTCATATAACACTCCAATACTGTGCTATGTTCCCTTTCAAAACTCTGTAATTCTACTCCATCCTATGAACAGTATACTATTTTCCATTCTGTCTTAAACTCTTGGTTCTCATCTTCACTATGTCTGAAGAAGGTATTGCCACATCTGAAGCATTGTGCATTTTATTTGTCTCTCCTGGTTTTCTTTTCTTTTTTTTTCTCTTTTAATTTTTGTTTTAAAATTGTGGGATACAATTCAGGGCTAGGTATACAAATATTCACCATGTAAGTACCCTTATTGATGAGATGTGCCCCTCCCTTCCCCAGGCAGATATCTACTACTGTCAATCCCACCTCCCCACCCGCCCACACCCCTCTCCAGTTTTCTGCCACTTTCAATCCTTTTCTTATAGTAATACAGTAGTTGTTCAAGGTTCATTTGAGATTGAGAACATATGATACTCAGCTCTTTGTTTCTGTGAGAGATCACTCAGTATTATAAACTCTAATTCCATCCAGACTGCTGTGAAGTTCATGATTTTGTTTTTCTTTATGGCTGCATAATATTCCATTGTGTATATGTACCACATTTTGTATCCATTCCTGGTTCTCTTTTATCTTTTTCTGCCTAATTTATGAGTACATTGGAAGTGAAACTTAAATCTCACATTGTTTCAAAAGTCATTTTTTGGTCATTTTGTTTTCAATTAAAAAAATTTATTTTGAAGATGTGAGGTGCAATTCAGAATTAGGCATACAAATGTTCATTATGCAGGTACTCTTGCTGATGAGGTGTGCCCTCCTTTCCCTGGCAGATTGCCACTACTGCCAATCCCCTCACCCCACTTCACTATTATTTATTGTTGTGCTATGTTTGATTTTCCTTCTTATGTGCTGTCACTGGGCATTTAGTTCTTGAAAACAGGACACAATTTTAATTTTGTTTAGTTTTTCTCTAGCAGCTATAGTACTGTCCCCAGAATAAGTTCTTAAAAGTAAACATTGATTCATGAAAGTCAGCAGTGCTTCTTACTAATGAGCCAGGTTTCCTAGATTCTAGTCTTTCTAATATGTCTCTGCTTTGGGTCTCTTCAAAGTCATTGGATACTTCATTCAGGGACACGATGATATGAGGAAAAAACAGGTGTGCGAGAATCTGGTCCTAGGTTTTTGATTTCTGGAAATTTATTTTATTGAACGTTAATACTCTTTTAATGCTATGGACAAAGAACTCTTTCTTTCACTAACTTGTGCTCATTTGGAGTAGTTTTAACACTAGGTTTTACATCCAGGGTGCTTTTATTCTCATATTAGTAGCACATTTTTTATTTTCAGTAGGAATACAACTAATAAAATCTTTCTTATGTTTCCATTTTTCTATGTTCTGGGTCAAAAACATGTCTTTTCTTTGAACTGAGAAACTTTTTAAAGCAAATTATTTTTATTTGCCACCTAGCAATTTTTGAAAGTAAAAACTGAATATATTTTGGAGTATTTTAAATATTTGTCGTAAATGCTTTGTTTTAATGTTATCACTCTTTCTTTCATTCTAATACTGGTATTTTCTTTACCCTTGTTCCATTCTACTTCATTTTTTTTCTCTCAAAATTATACTTTGACACTTTTAAAATAAAGAAATCTTTTCTGCAGTTATTCTCAGCTTTTTATCTTTTAAATTTCTGATTTCCCCAGAATGCTAAACTTTATATATTATATAATTCTAGTTTTGAACATGCTCACCTATGCACTTTTTTCCAGATTTTCAGTATGTTCCATTAACATATACTTTTATTTCATTAGAAATTCTTTTAAAATAAACAACATTTTTGTTGCATTATTACCTTTCATTTACTTTATTAATGCTGCTGATCAGTGCTTTATTGGTGATCAACACTTTATTAACTCTGATCAATGCTGTTCACAGCTTTTTGAATTTTAGAACAGACTATGTTCAAGTAACTTTTTTCACATGTATATTTAATGTACTTGATGAAACAATTGGAATGAAGATGTCCTTTACTCTGGAATCAAAGACCAATGAATGAAATTGCCTTCCTAACTTATTTTTCTGGGACTCAGTATTTGATCCATTTTTTATTTACCTTTGTGAAGTGATAAAAAATCAGAATGTTCATTTAAAAATAGTATTTTCCATCGCTATTTTATAAAAATATCAATTTGATTTTTATAGATTATCAAGGTGCAATGGAATTTAGCAGAAATAGATTCTAGAATGAGCTGGGTAGTCATAGCTACCAATTCAAGTCTGATATCTAGGAGGCAAACACATAAGTGGGTCAAGCGTGCTTACACAAGAAGACATTCAGAAGTGTGTGTTCATGAGTGTGCTTGATGGGCCAGTGCTTTGAATGTTAGAGGAAAAGCGGAATCAGTCAGTCAAGTACTGCGCATAAGTGCAAGTTAGAAAAAAGAAGGGCCGGGCTTGGTGGCTCAGCCTGTAATCCCGCGCCTTGGGAC
>CAUYQG010041664.1:0-14219 GCA_963574415.1 Tarsius wallacei | reverse complement strand
TTTATTGCAGCATTGTTCACAATAGCAAGAACCTGGAAGCAACCTTGCTGTCCATCAAAAGAGGACTGGATTTTAAAAATGTGGTACATATACACAATGGAATACTACGCAGCCATAAAAAAGAATGAAATCATGAATTTCACAGCAACCTGTATGGGACTAGAGTCTATAATACTGAGTGACCTCTCACAGAAGCAAAAAACTGAGTACCACATGTTCTCACTCATATCATAGACCTTGATCACCCAACGTATTACCACAAGAAAATGACTGACAGTGGTGGGAAACTATGGTGGGGGGGAGGGATAAGGGAAGGGATTAATGGCAGTAAATACCTGTCTGGGGATGGGGGGACACTCCTTATCAAATATGCCTGAAAGAGACATATTTGTGTACCTAACCCTTAACTGTACCTCTCAATATCACAATAAAAAAAAATATTAAATATAAAAAAAAAAGAGAGGCCCTCGACTTGCATGAGAGATGCATTCTTAGATGTCTGTGAACCATAAAAGTCAAGGATATACACATGTTTGTACTGAATCAGGGATTTCTCCTGAATCACAGGTAACTGCTTTTCCAACTTCCATTAGTTTTCTCCAACTTGGTGAGCCATTCAGTTAGAGAAGCTGTTGAAATGGTTTCAGGAAATTCCTAGTCTTGTTTTCGTAGAGAATACCCTGTGAATTCACGTATACCATTCAGCAAGCTTCCATCCTCTAATTTGTTCAAAACTCCTAAGGACATTCTTTTTTTTAAAACCCACTCAGTTTCTCTACATTGCAATCCCCAGAAGTACTTTCTCCAGCAGTCATTCTTTTTCACATAGGAACCAAGTGTTACTCACCTCACAGCAGCTACACTGTCCATGATAATGAACAGAAAACATGAGAGCTGCCCCAAGGCTGGAAGTGAGACATCCTGCGGGATACAGAAGGTCTACAGGGAGACTTCCGTGGCCTCTGCCTCCTGGCATCTACTTGCCCTTCTACTGATAACTGTATCCTCTCCTCCTCTCTTAGATCCTGGGTTTAGGTGGAGCTTCACTCCATAATCAGGGCTGGAGTCCATTATGTAGCCTAAACCAATTAGATCATCACAGTTCCCCAGTCACAACGATTAATTTGGAGATAGATAGGGGGCCCAATCAGAACCAATGAGAGGCAGTAAGACATGGGCTAAAGTCTCTAGGAAAGAGACAGTTGCTATTTCCTGCTGGACTTGAATCTGAGGGAACCTTGAATCTGAGGCTGGGAGCTAAGACAGCATTCAGTACCCTGAGGGAGAGTTTCTGCTTCCAGATGGAGTCAGTCCAAAGGAAGTAAATTTGTGAGAGATGAGGAGAGAAAGAAGGAGAGGTAGAAAAAGGGAGGGAGAGAGAGAGAGAGAGAGAGAGAGACAGACAGACAGACAGACAGAGAGAGAGAGAGAGAGAGAGAGAGAGAGAGAGATGCTGGACTCTGGTGATATGGATTGAATAAGCTGCTGCCTGAGACCAGCCCCACCTCTGCCTTTTCAGAGAAGTGAGCTGATAATATCTCATTTTTGCTTACACTATTTAGGACTGGGATTTCTGTCCCTGAGAAGCAAATGTTCCCAAGTGAATACAGCCCTTTGGTAGCTCAATATCTTCTCAGGCCACACCTATGGGCAGACACGTGGTCACTTTAACAACAGCACAATGGCAGCTCTTAGCTTCCACCTTGATGTTAGGTGGGGTGTGGCACAAAACTCATGGATTCTTTGGCTCATCCCTAAAATGAATTTTAGAGCAGGTAGCAAAGTATTAAAACAAAAAAGAAAAAAAATCATGCTTTTACCCTCAACTACAAGCTAGATATAGCAACCTGGTTACTGATATGTTAATGAGGGTGGAACACAGGTAACAGCTGTCCTTCTTCCTCTGATGGGAGGAGGGATGGTCTTATTATCATTTCTATGGTTTTGATCAGTTATGGGATGGGGTTGAGCCTTTACCTTCAATGAGGAACCTGAAGGATTTTTAGTGATTATGAGCTGAAAGGTTGGGCCGTTCTATTCTTACATCTGATGGTATTTTCTTTTGATTGGCTGAGGGAGTGGGGTGGGCTGCCAGCTTGGCCTGCAGTAAAATGTAGTTTTTAAAATGTCTGAATGCTTCCTAAAACCTCTTACAGGAAATGTATCTATCTATGTCTAACCTGTGCTAGTCACCCTGCCTCAACCTACTTCTCAGGGACTCAGCTCCCCTCCAAGTGTCTCTCAGTTATTTCTTGTTGGAGATCTCCCCAGTGGGTGTCTCACATGTGTTCAGGAATAATTCTACTCGTGTTCTTCCATAAAACCCCTCTTGTAAAATGACTGTGGCCGAGAAGTGGGATAATACAGTAGACTGACCTCATTACACTCATGGGCAAGGCGTTAAAGGACAGTGAGTAGTACAGTTGGGAACTTTCATGAAAACACCTTCATTGGCATAAAGGAGAGGCCATCCCCTGAAGGAGGGAGAATGTGTTGTTACCAGAAGGACAGGGAAGGGTGAGCCTGGCAGACAAACAATGGTGCCCGCCAGAGGTAGGAGGGCAAGGTGTGCCATTATCACCCACTGATGAAGAGAGGAAGGCCTGGGGAAAGCAAGAGATGTGCCAAAAGTCACTGGGTGACTCAAGTCCAGGGGTCCAGGATGCTCCCCTGCTCATTCATGCCTTTGTTGGGGAGCCAGGCACAATTCAGTGAGAGTCAGGAATGTGTACAAGTTCACACTGCCAGTGCTGCCGATCTACTATCAAGTTCAAGCACATTCCTGGACAGGGAGCAAAGCCAGGATCAGTCCTACAACCTCAGCAACCCTTCCGCATGAGCACCAGGCCCCAAGGCTTCCCACAACGTAAACTGCCCCAGAACAGGGTGCAGGACCACCGCAGACTTCCTCCCCTTGGAAACAGCCATTCTAGAGAGTTAAGATTTGGTCTTTTTGCCCCAGGCTTGGTCCAGATACTGCCTGACTCACTGCACTTCAGCCATCTCCTGGGGCACTCAGGTGCTGCCATCCTCTCCCATGGCTCTAAGCCCTGGTCCTTCAGACTTTCTCTCTCTCCCCTCATCTCAGAATTCCCTAGTCCATTTCTGTTGCCTAAGGCCTTTCCTCTTCTTTCTCTAAGATGTTTCGTCTTCAAACCAAACCCCAATCGAACTTGAACCTCAGACTCCTCAATAGAAAGAATCCCAAGTTGAAAGCAAGCAGCCTCCTTCCCCCCACCCTGGGGGGGGGGGTAGGGGAGGGAGCTGACCCTGGTGCTGTTTCTCTTGATGACACTGAGCCAGTTCCTGCACCTCTCTGGGCTGCAGCTTGCTCTTGCCCAGGCATAGCATGAAAATGCTAAGATTTCTGTCAGGCCCACTCTAAGCACAAAAGATGCCCCCTCTTTCCCCTCCCCGACCCCAATCCTATGAAACCACATGCTCCGTCCCTCACACTAGGGCTGCCTTCTGCTCCCAGGGTAGACCTCAATGATGGGAAGAGATGTTCTTGCCCCTGGAGACAGGCTGTCCAAGGCTGTTTCTGTTTTAAAAATAAACCACATGACTCTTTCAGATTTGGGGGTTGAAGAGCAAAGAGAAAGGGGATGTAAGAGAAGCTTCAGGGCTGATTGCCAAAAATGTTTCCCACCCTCCAATTTCTTTAACTAGGAGCATCTCACGGGGAAGTCGACCACATGGTCTTGATTTACTGAAACTTCGGTCATCAGGCTGGTATCCTTTCAAGCGTATTGGACAGCCAACAAGCAAGAGGATTTTCAAAGCCCCTTCCTGTCCATACTGAGGCTGGCAGGGGGCCAGGAGCGAGGCCTCAGAGCAGGAGCACTTGTGCAGCCCCTCAGGGAGCAGCTTCTACTGGGGAACCTCTCCCCGCCAAACCAGGAGAAAGTTTTACAGAGGATCACACATGACAGAGATGTGGTGACCCATGACACTAAAGTCTGAATGGAAGCCTGGGCACTGGGCCCACGTGTGATGGACACATGTGTGCCCAAGGGTATGGATGACAATGTGGGCAACACCACACACAACCAGCCCTCTATGGGTGTCACTTACCCACACACAGGCATATGCATACATGAACACACACACACATACACACATTCCTGAGAAGTCCATCATCATCAAAAGTCATTTTAGTTAAGCCAAGAGTTGATGTCCCTCTTCCCAAACCCCAGTGCACATGCAGAGTTAAAGCCAGTGCATCTATTCCTCACGACATAGCCGTCTGCAAGAGACAGTCTGAGACCCTGTGCTGTAATGGGTTTTGCAGCTGACACCTGTGCCCTAGGAATGTGTCTGCGACTATAAACACGTGCCCATGAGACACCAAAACCCTCAGGCACACAAAAAGGAAGAAATGCTCCCCCAAGGGCTCCAGAAAGTTCCCTCTGAAGTTGACTATTGCAAGTCAGGGAAGAACTCTAGGAAGTAAAAGAAAGGGAAAGGCCGAATGGCTTGTGTGGGCTCCTCCCTCAACTGGTGGCCTTTTTCTAAGCACTCTCTGAAAAACAGAAAACACAGAAACCCAGTGGAATCTAGCACCAAGAGGCATTTCCTGTCAAATCATCCTCATAAAAATGTCCTTTCCCATGAGCCCGTCAGTGACTGTATTACCCAGGTTCTAAGCAGAGCCTTGCCTGAATGTGTCTTCTGTCCTCACCAGGAGTGCCTGCACCCCAAATGCCCAGTTTTGCATGATTTCACTCACAAGCTACAAATCAGCTTATCAGCTGTGACCTGGGGACTCAGCCTGGTTGTTGGAGGACTCCTAGGGATCTCTGGGGCTGAGTCTATACCCAATACCATGAGCACTGAGAGCAGGGCATTCCCAGGGACACCTGGCTTAGGGAAGGGGTGCAGTGCCAACCAAAAAACTGGGGTTCATCTTCTGATTGAGAAACACACCAATAGTGACAGCAGGAAGAGTCAAACCCAGCAACAGACGGCTCCCTATACAAGAAGTTCTAGGATATCCTACTGTCCCGTCAGAAAAAGCTTATTGCCTCCTTAAACACCTGAAACTCACTTTCAGGAAAACTCCAGGGTGAGATTCACAGATGATGACTCTAGAAGGATGTAGTCCAATATAGGTTTCCAAATGGGAAACTGAGGCCCAAAGAGGAGAAGGCATTCCTGTCCAAAGCAGTGCAGAGCTGAGCCATGTAGCCAGGCTGGTCCAGCAACTGAGAACACAGGCTTTCAAGACAGGTAGTCCTAAGTTTAATTCAAACTCCATTATAGCCAAGGGTCAATGCTGACCTCTCTAGGAGTGGAATCCTCACTGGTGAAATAAGAACACCACTATACCTGATCTCAAACCAAGCAAAGTGGGGACCAAAGGAGGCTCAAACTACCTGTATGATGTCCATTTGTATACCTAATCCTGAACTGTACCCGACATCTTTAAAATAAAATATTATGTAAAAAGAACACCACTAACCCATGGAATGAAGTGAGAGTTACATGAGATACTACATCAAAATAACCCAGCATGCAGTGGGAGTTTAATAAATGCTGACCTCTGCCCCTCCTTTCTTCTACTTTCTTCAATCACTCTGAGTACAACCTTGGTTGCTTCTTGAGTATTTGACTAGACAGTGCTTTGGAGTTTCGACCCAAGATGAAAAGCCTGCTCCCTAGGATGGGAGCACGTCAGTTCACCCCCTTCCAGGACCAGGGCCAGGTGGAACCGAACATAACCAATTGCAGGCTGCAGGAAGACTCACAACCTCCAAGTAGAGCCCCGAGCCTATCAGAGCAGCGGTATCAAGATGTAAGACTTCCCACTTAGTGGCCTTGGGCCCTCTCTGAGAAGAGGAAGAGGAATGAATACTGACTCACAGAATCATGCAGCTCCAGGTATGCCTGGGTGCTCAGGCAGGGCCTCTGATGGCTGCAGATTCTTCAGGGCTCTCTGGGGCCACAGGAAACGCACAGGCCCTGGGCACCCAGAAAGCGGAGCCAGGATCCAGAGCAGTATAGCCTATTGGCAGGTTATAGAGCCATCATACTGCCACATCTATGCCACTTTCTAGGCTACAAGATGCCTCCATATCTATCTTCTCAGCTTAGGGCATAATGGCATAATGGGACATCTCAAAATGTGATCAATCCAAGATGGATCCTAGCAGCAGATGGTCACCTGTCAAAGACCACATTAGGAATTCCTCCAGTGGGTAAGAGTGATGCAAAGTGGCGTTGAGGTCCTTCCAAGGCCTAAGTGTCTGAGAGGCCACTAGAGGGTTAGAGTCCAACTCCATCAAAGCTTTGGAGCACTGAATGGATAACCCCAAACATCACATACTAAGAAGCTCATTGCTTTTACAGGATTCAGAAAGGAAACCTCCTGTCTTTTGGCTAGGTGTGTCCAACAACTTAATGGCAACACCCCGGTCAGGAAGTGACAAGTTAAAATGCTAGGCCTTCCTACCCAGCCCAGAAATTGGAAACTCACTTGCCATGTGAGCCCAGCAATGTAGGATCTACAGCACTGACCCAGTGAGGAAACTAGGCCACCCATTGGGGGGCTACCTGAGATTGGTGACTGCAAGTGAAGCATTCCAGGCTGAGCCCCCTGGGACACACAAATCTCTGTCCGCTCAGTCTCCACACCATTAACAAGCAGAGATTTCCCCAGGCTGATCTACACCAGGTTCATTGGGCAGGAGAAAGGCAGCTTTCCTGAGACAAAGAAAGTCACTTTGCCTGGGAACTTGCCTTGGCCAAGTAGGCCAACTGTCATCTCTAGATTCTAAGCCCTCCATGGCAGGGTTGGGGAGGTGTACATGAAGTGGTCGCTGGGTAAGAAGGGACACTCAGGGCCATTCTAGTCCTAGCCCCCTTCTAGTGCTCAACTCTTGGGCCTCTCTGCAGCAGGAGCAGGGAAGACTGAAGCAACAACGTCAGCGACCAGGACTCGAAGGATTGCAATTTAGAAATATTCTTCCACTGTGCCAAAATCTGCCTTCCTACTTTTTCCCACCATACCCTCATTTACTCCACAAATGTTGATTAATAATCTTCTAAGCAGACATGGCACCTGCTCAATCAGTCTGGAATGTGACGATAGCAACTACAGCCTCCTGAATCCCCAACTGCCTGTCCCTCCCTCCATCCCTCCACCTTCATATCTCCCTCCTTCAGCTCCTCCTGCTGTGGAATGGCTTGACAGAACTCTGCAGGGAGGAAGGAGATCTTGACAACACACCCAAAAGTGTTTGATCATGAGAGGTTTGAGGAACAGGGCACTTCCAGGCCTCATCTGCCCTAGGTCAGTGGAGGGGCAATCCAAAAATGATGTGACCAAAAAAGGCCTGAACAAGCCCACTTGACTGACACAAGGAAGCTCAGGAAATGGAGGTTGCCAAGTGGTCAATAAGTAGTGCTTCCAACCTTCCAAGGGAAAGAACACACTCTCATGAAGACACTGGCCCATCTGCTGCCTTCGTTCTTGGGTTTTAGGGGGGCTCTGGTGGCATTTCGGTTTTATTTTGCTTTGTTGAGGTAGGGATGGGGTAAGAATCAGAATGCCACATATTGTGGTGCCTTTACAGGTAATCCTCCCTGGTGGCTTTTAAGCAATGTTTCGGCCAGGTGTGGTGGCTCACACCTAATAATCCCAGTGCTTTGGGAGGCCAAGGTGGGAGGATTGCTTGAGTCCAGGAGTTCAAGACCAGCCAGAACAACACAATGAGACCCCATTTCTATTAAAAAAAAATTAGCCAGGCATGGTGGTGCATGCCTGTAGTCCCAGCTACTCAGGATGCTGGGGCAGAAGGATCACCTGAGGTCAAGGTTTCAGCAAGCTATTATTGCACCAATGCACTCCAGCCTGGGTGACAGAGTGAGACGCTAACTCAAAAAACAAACAAATAAAAAATCAATATAATGTTTGATGGAGACTTGTCATGTACACCGAGTCCTTTAAGGGAAGCAGGGGAGAGGATTATAGGGACAAAGTAAGCCCGAGGCATCAGAGCATTCCCCTTGTCACTGCCCCATCAAAAGAGCAATTCTGAGCTTATCTTTTCTGTATGTGGGGATTTTTGTTTGCAGAAAGTCTCCCATGGATCTTTTTTGGATAACCTTGCTTTTTATTTTTATTTATTTTCAAATTTTATGCAGCCATAAAGAAGGACAGAATCATGGAATTCGCAGCAATTGGGTTGGAGCTGAAAACAATCATACTTAGTGATCTATCACAGAAACAAAGAACCAATTACTCATAAGTAGATGCCCTTGCTTTTTAAAAGAGAAAATGAAACCAAGACCCAAGGAGAGAAGGTAGTCAGCAAAGGCTATGGAATGGGTCTGCAGTCTCCCCAGGGTTCTTTTCATTTAATTCAGCAAAGCTCTAGCACCAGTTAAGGTAAAAGGTGCTACACAGGATTGCCGAAAGTGAGAGGTGAGCAGTGGGGTGAAAATGCAAGGCAACTAAGTCCTAATTGTCAACCATAGGACATGCAAATAACTGTACTTTTTCCACAGATGGAAACCACATGCAGTTCAGTCTTGACTGGGGCACCTGTGACCTGGGCAGGTACTTCTGCTAAATGGTTCCCAGGAATATCAATGCCTCCCCCATGTTATCAAGCCCAGTTTTGGGCCCCACTACCAAGCCCTAGTGATGCTTCGCTGACCTAAGCTCATTGGTGGAATTGAGCATGGAGTTTATCCCAAGGGCAGTTACCTGGCTCAGGTATGGAATCCCTCAAAGGCCCCAAGGGGCTCAGGTGGGGACTGAGTCAGTGCAAGGAGGAGACATGGTGTCAGCGTCTAACTAGTGCTCAAATGGATCATGAATAATTTGCTGGAAGCAGCTGAAGGCCATGCATACTCTACAGTCATCAAATGTGATCTGTACATTGTTTTTAAACTTCTTTTGTTTTCTCTTTTGCCAAAAAAGAAAAACAAAAAAGACCTAAGTTTTGGGCCATGAGAACAACCCTGCTTTCTCTACTTTGCAGCCTTGTGTTTTCCGAGACCTGGGCTTTTATTGGTGTTTTGTCTGCAATGAGCTTTGGCCACATAAATGTGAACAAAGTGAGGTAACTCACAAATCCTCTGGCTGCATTGTGACTGATGGCTGATGCCTCTGAGAGTCAGCAGAAATAGCCAGGCAGGCAGGCAAGCACACCAAACAAGTGGCCATGGGCCAGCAGCCAGCATGTACCACAAACCAGGGCAGTTCAGACCAGGGGTCTGGAATGGACTTCACAGTCCTGGGCAAGGAGAAATGGCAAAAAGGTGGCCACAGCCTGTTTTTCTATAGCCCATTTATGTTCATCCCTGCAGACATGAAGGAAGGGGGAGGAGGAAGAGGACAGGGAAGAGCCAGGTGGCCGGGGACTGAGGAAGATCTGATTTAGAAAAGTGTGACATCTCTTATGCCCAGTGGCATGGATCAAATTCATACAGGTTACACTTGCCTTTAAGTTGATCAGACTTCAAATTTGCCAGAAGTCCACACCACAGACACTAAGCACCCACCTTTTGTCAGCTCCTCTGTTGTGTCTCTGCTCAACCCTAGCAGGTACCCTGTGCACTCACTGGGATTTCTGGCTCACTGACATTCTGACCCTGCAAGAAGGGATGGGTGGAGTCTTTCCTGCCACAAGGGAAATTCTGCATCTGAATGTGGGCTTTGCATTTAGTTAGTCATCAATAAGCACTGAAGTACCCCCAAGCTGAGATTAAACACAACTCCCTAGATGAAGAGACATGAGGATGGTATTTTTCATTTTTTTCCATTTATTCTCCTATTCCATAAAATTTCTGGGGCCGCCATCCTAGACATAGCAAGTGCTCACCAATATCTGGTTCTGTCCCTCTTTCTAGAAGTAGAGGACACAGCTCCAGCCTTCTTGCCGGTAGGTGGGGCCATAGAACTCATTCTGGCCAATGGGCTATGAGCAGAAGTGATATGCATCACTTTCAAGCTGAGCATTAAAGAGCAGATGGGAGCTCTTCTTTGTGCCCTTTTCTGACCGCAGTAATTAAGAGTGTGCTCCAGATGGCATGGCTACAATTTGACGGGACTTTCACCAGCAGAGGATCCTGAATGATTGTGTGAAACAGAATCCCCATCCCCTCTTAGAATGTATAATACTGAGTGATCTGCCACAGAAATAAAGAACTGAGTACCACATGTTCTCATAAGTGGACCTTGAACAATTATCATAATACCACAAGAAAGGGATTGACAGTAGTTGGAAACTGCCAGAGGAGTCTGGAGTGGGGGGAGGAGATTGACAGTAGTAGGAAACTGCCAGGAAAGTGGGGGGTGCACCTCATCAACAAGGGTACCTGCATAATGAACATTTGTATACCTAACCCTGAATTGTACCCCACATCTTCAAAATGAAAAATTTTAAAAAAGAAAGAAGAATCCTCATCCCCTGATCTATGATGAACAGGAAGCAACAAATAAAGATCTTTTAAACCACTGGGATTTCTATATTACTTTGCTACCTGACCTAGTCTATCCTGACTAGCCCCATAAAATCTGTCTTAAAAAAGAGAAATTAGCATAATGTGAAGAGCCCAAATGGAGGACCCAGGGAGAAAAGCCGCAGAAAGCAGGGCCTGAGGGCAGCCAAGGGAAGCTTTGCCAAGTTCACAGTCTCTGAGGTCAGTCCAACCTGTCCTACCCAACCACCAGCTACCCCCACCATCTTGAGAGGCCTCTGCTCTGCCCCCTCCCCAGCCCTCCCCAGTCATCTATCAGGGCTATGTGGAGGGTGAGGGAGACTAGCTGAGGTTGGGGACAGGGCCAGCTACATCGTTGAAGGGGACTAATGCAAAATGAAAATGCAGGACCTCGCATTCAAGATGGCAACAGTTTGAGGATCTTCCAAGAACAGATGCCCATGAAGTTGAGAGGCAGCAGAACAGAGGCAGGAGGAGTGGGAGCAGCACACCGGCTCTCTGCCGTGCTCTGTTTCTAAAATGCCCCAGGAGACGCAGTAGTTCCTGGGGAAGCTCCAAGAAAGAAGAAACTTCCTCAAGGTCATGACACCAGTGCGTGTATTCATGCACTTCCCAGACCAACCTGCTCCTCATCCCATGTTGGCTGGGCCACTGGGGACACTGATGCCAGGAGCTCAGCCCTCTAGGGCCCAAGAGGTCCAGGCATAAGCCTTAGACCCAGCATCTCCCTGGCCCAGCTGCCGTGGCCATCCACAGAAGTGAACAATGGGTCATCTTCACACACCCAGGCTGAGGAAAGAGGCCAGGAGCACTGAGCTTTCTAGCAACACCAGTGCAGTACCAGGCAGCCTCTGAGGAAGCACAGGGCATCTCAGCAACACCAGGCTCAGTGCTGGGGGAAGGACTGGGAAGGCCACCAATGGCTCAGGCATGTCCCCACAAGAACAGGGCCAACAGGAAGCTGCCTGACACCAATCCCTCCCATCTCTGGCTCCTCCTCTTCTTGGTCCAGAGAGCAACATGAAGTGGAGCAAAGAGGTCTGGTCTCAGCCCCACCACTCACCCTCAGAAAGGCACCCCTCTCTTAGACTTTGTTTCTTCCATGGTGAGATCCCAAGTTGGATTATATAACCTCAAGGGCCCTGCCAGCTCCAGAATCACGATTCTTCCTGAGATGAGAAGTCACATCAGCCTTAGAGGGACCGAATTTCAAGTCCTTTTGAAGACAGATGGGGGTGCATGACTTAACCTCCTTCCAGGAGTTTCTATGGGATTTTGGGTCCTCTCTCCCCAGCCACGGGTCTTGCAGTCCAATCCCACATCATGGGGGCTGCTCCAGGCCGGGGCTTGGCCGTGGAAGCGTCCAGCTGGCAACGTGTGGGATCTTGCACAAAGGCCATGTGGAAATTGCCCATAAAATCACTCTCTTGCTCCCCACCCAGCTCTCACAGACCCCACAGAACAATTTATAAGGCCCAAGTGGGAAAGACTTCATCTACCACCAACCTTCCTCAGGCCCCAGGCTGGAACGGGCTCCAACCCAGAGGGCCTACGTCAGTGGTGCGCAGGCCTGGGTGGCAAGGCCTTAGAACAACGGCTTGGCAAAAGCACAGTACCCCCAAAGCCGCTTAGCACCAATCACTACCCCCAGGTCATAGAGCCAAGACTGACATGTTCACATAGCATTTCATAAATTGTTTCCAATTACCCATTTTAGTAGTGTAACTAAAGTGATGCATAGATAGAGTTAAAAAGCCAAATAGCACAGAAGAAGCCTGCCACCGAACAATAAAAGAATTATCTAAGCGGGAGACTCCAGTCCACACTCGATAGGCAAGTAAACTGAGAGAAGAAAGGTCAGATGGCTTGTCCAAGGTCACTCGGCTGGTCTGCAGTGGAGCCCAGGGCCTCTGATACCCAAGGTGACTGGTCCCTCTGGGTTTACTACACTCTGCATACTGAAGCCAGAAGGCCCAAATTGTCCCCAGTCTATTTCTGACCCCCTCGCACGCACTGAGGCACATCCCACACTGAAGAAACATGGAAAGGAGGTGACTTCTGACCCTTCATTTGCACCCAGGGGGCCTGGTGTCCGGCACCTTCTCCACCAAAAGGCCCTTTGCTCTGTGTGAGCTGGTTGCTCCGGTGTGCCACTTCTGCTGAGCTCTCTCCAAGCTCCCCAGTGAAGCCCCACTGGAAACTCTTTCACTCATGCCCTGAGCTCTTAAGCTGCGGAACCCAGACCTGGGCATCCGAACTAGGTGCTGAGCGCATCCACAGATAACCGTTAAGTGCCCAATCTGAGAGAGTCTGACAGTGGGATGGCGGAGAGGGAGCAGGAGGACGTTTCCAGCCCAATGCCTGGGAGATGGAGCTTGCCCCTACAATCAGGGCATACTCAAGAGAGGACACAACAAGTGGTGACTGCTTGAGTGGAGAAATAAGGAATGAATACCTCATCTGTGATAAAATTACAGCACTGTCGGGCCCTGGGGACAAACTTCAGCAGACCATGAGAAAAGCAGCCCAGGACCAGCAGGGACCTCACAGGGTAGCATTGTCCTGGAGGTGCACATTCTGAGTGAGACGCCTGCACCACCTGGGCCTGCATCAGCCACAGCTGTGTGATCCAGGACAAACCCTGGAATCATCTGAACCACCAGAAACAGCCAGAGTTGGAGGATATTGAATTTCAAAAGCACCCAGAATAGAATTTTATGGCCTTAAACAGAATCACAGAAAAGAAGAAAAGGGGTATCTGTGACCTAAGCCCCTCCCTGTCCTGGGGCAGGATGCCTCTCAGCAGCATCTCTGGCAAGTACTAGTCCTCATTCAGCTTAACTCCTTCCTCCATGGCATTCACTTCCCTGGAGTCAGCACGATCTTGTTGAAAGGTTTTGTTGTTGTTGTTGTTGTTGTTGTTTTTGGTGTTTTTTTTAAAATTTAGGCTAAAATCTGCCTTTTTGTAATTACTGCTGACTCAAGTTGTCTCTTAAAACAGTTTTTGGCAACATTTTTTTCTTCCATAACATGTAACTGATGACCTACAAATGCATATCCATTGGTCATCGATTCATGCATTCAGTCAACAAACTTTATTGAGCACCTACTAGGTGTCAGGTGCTGGATCAGAGTAGAACATGAAAGAGACCCAAAAACAAACAAACAAAAAAAAAAACCCTGCCTCCTGGACCCTATACTTATTATTGTTTATACTAATAAGTAAAATATATAGCATCTCAAGTGGAGATGAATTTAAAAATAAATGAAACAGGAAAAATACAGAGGAATACTTGGGATATCTGTTTAAAGAGAGTAGTCAAAGCCGGGCTCGGTGGCTCAGCCTGTAATCCCATGCTTTGGGAGGCTGAGGTGAGTGGATTGCCTGAGCCCGTGGGTTCAAGACCCGCCTGGGCAACTTGGCGAGACCTCATCTCTACAATAAATCAAAAAAATTAGCCGGGCATGGTAGCGCGCATCTGTAGTTCCAGCTACTTGGAAGGCTGAGGCGGAAGGATCACCAGAGCCCAGCAGGTCGAGGATGCGGTGGCCGGGAAGCGTCCACTGCACTTCAGTCTGGGCGACAGAGTGAGACTCCAACTCAAAAGTAAAAAAGAAATTTTTTATAAGCCAGGCTCGGTGGCTCAGCCTGTAATCCCGCGCCTTGGGAGGCTGAGGTGAGTGGATTGCCTGAGCCCGCAGGTTCGAGACCTGCCTGGGCAACTTGGTGAGACCTCATCTCTACAATAAATCAGTAAAAAATTAGGCGG
>CAUYQG010041660.1:0-30543 GCA_963574415.1 Tarsius wallacei | reverse complement strand
AAAGGGAAGTTGCTGGGTCATGTGGAAGGCCAATTTCTATTTCTTTCAGAAATTGCCACTACATCTTCTAAAGAGGTTGCACTAGTTTGTATTCCCACCAGCAGTATAGAAGTGTTCCTTTTTTTTCGCATCCTCACCAGTATATGTTGTTGTTTGTTTTATAAATGATAGCCATTCTTACTGGAGTTAGGTGGTATCTCAATGTGGTTTTGATTTGCATTTCTCCGATGATCAGTGAGGCTGAGCACTTTTTCATGTGTCCCTTGGCTGTCTGTATATCTTCTTTATAGAAGTGTCTATTCACGTCTTTTGCCCACTTTTTAAGGGGAGTTTTTGCTTTTCCTTTCAGCGTGTTTGAGTCCTTTGCAGATTCTAGATGTTAGACCTTTGTCAGATATACAGTTGACAAATATTTTTTTCCCATTCTGTGGGCTGTCACCCGCTCTCATGATGATTTCTTTTGCTTTGCAGAAGCTTGTTAGTTTGATGAGGTCCCACTTGTCTATTTTATTTCTTAAGGTATGGGCATTTAGTGTTCTGAACAGGAATTGGTTGCCAGTTCCAATTTCCATAAGGGAGTCTCCTGAGTTTTCTAAGATTCTTGTAGTTTGAGGTTTTACGTTTGGGTCTTTGATCAATTTAGAGTTAATATTTGTGTATGGTGATAGTTAGGGGTCCTGTTTCAATCTTCTGCATGTCATCAGTCAGTTTTCTCAGCACCATTTACTGAATTGGTTCTCCTCTCCCCAGTAGTTGATGGTGGAGGCTTTGTCAAAGATGAGTTAGTTGAGAAATTGAGGCTTTGCCTCTGGAATTGCTACCCTGTTCCATTGGTCTATATGTCTGTTCTTGTACCAATACCAGACTGTTTTGAATACTGTAGTCTTATAGTAAAATTTGAAACCTAGAAGCGTGATACCTCCTGCTTTGTTTCTTTTGCTAAGGATTGTTTTGAGTATCTGTGATCAATTATGTTGCCATATCTATTTCTGTGTTGTCATTTCCAGATCTGAGAAGAAGGATGTTGGTAACTTAATGGGTATTGAGTTGAATCTGTAGATTGCCTTTGGTAGAATGGACATCTTAACAATGTTGATTCTGCATATCGATGAGCATGGAATGTTTTTCCATTTGTTTGTGTCTTCTTGAATTTCTTTCAGCAGTGTTTTGTAGTTCTCGTTGCAAAGGTCTTTCACTTCTCTGATTAGGAAGATGCTGAGGTATTTCATTTATTTGTGGATTGTGCTTTTAATTTGGGTCTCTGCTGGCTTGTTGTTGGTGTATAGGAATGCAACTGCCTTTTGCACATTTATTTTGTACCCTGAGATTTTGCCAAAGTTTGTTATCAGTGCAAGCAGTTTTTTGACAGATTCTCTTGGATTTTCAAGTATAGGATCATATCATCAGCAAAGAGGGATAACTTGACTTCCTCTTTTCCTTTGGGTACCCTTGATTTCCTTCTCTTATCTAATTACCTTACCTAGGAATTCAAACACAGTATTGAACAAGAGGGGTGAGAGTGGGCAGCCTTGTCTTGTTCCAGTTTTCAGAGAAAATGATTCCAGTTTTTGTCCATTTAGCAATATGTTAGCTGTGGGTTTATCATAAATGTCACTAACTATTTTGATGTTGTTTAAGGGTTACCTAGGTGTTTGAGGGTTTGTATCAAGAAGGGATGCTGGATTTTATCAAAAGCTTTTTCTGCATCTAGTAATATTATCATGTGGCTCTTATTTTTACATGTTGATATATCTTGTTTTACATGTTGATGTATTTAACCACATTTATGGTCTTGCGAATGTTGAATCAGCCCTGCATTTTGGGGTTAAAGCCTCCTTGGTCATGGTGGATGATTTTTGGGATGTGTTTTTGGAAGCAATTTGCTAGACTTTTCTTGAGGATTTTTGCATCTGTGTTCAAAAGGGATATTGGCCTGTAGTTCTCTTTTTTTGTTGGATCTTTACCCCGTTTGAGTATCAGTGTGATGTTAGCTTTGTAAAATGATTTGGGGAGAATTCCATCCTTCTCAATTGCCTGGAATACTTTCAATAGGATTGGTATCAGCTCCTCCTTGTTCATTTTGTAGAATTCTGCTGGAAAGCCATCTAGTCCAGGGCTTTTTTGGTAGGTAGTTTTCGTATCACAGAGTCAATTTCCCGGGTGGTCATTGGTCTATTTAGTGTGTCAATGTCTTCTTTTTTCAACCTGGAGAGGTTGTGTGTTGTTAGAAAGTCTTACATTTCATTTAGGTTATCAAGTTTGTTTCCATATAGGTGTACATAGTAATCTCTGATGATCCTTTATGTTCCTCTGGGGTCATTTGTGATTTGATCTTTTGTATTTTCGATTGTATTTATTTAAGCTTTTTCTCTCTTTTTCTTGGTCAATCTGTCTAGGAGTCCATCAATCTTGTTAATTCTTTCACTGAAGTAGTTTTTTGTTTTGTTGATGTTTTCTATGATATTTTTGTCCTCTATGTCCCATATTTGGACTCTCATTTTGGTAATTTGGATTATTCTACTAAAGTTGAAGTTGGTGGTTCTCTCTTTTCAGTTCCCTTAGGTGATTTGTTAGGCTCTCCAATTGTAATTTTTCTATTTTCTTGATGTGCATTCATAGAGATATAAATTCCTATCTTATAACTGATTTCATGGCATCCCAGAGGTTTTGGTAAGATTTTTCTTCATTTTCATTTGTTTCCAAGAATGTTTTAATTTCTGCTTTCATTTCAGTGTTGACCCAGTAGTTGTTCTGCATCATGCTGTTTAGTGTCCATATCTTAGTGGTTTTGGGGAAAATTTTATTGTTGTTGATATTTATTTTTATTCCACTTTGGTCTGAGAATGTGTAGGGCAAGATTTCAACCTTATGGAATTTGTTTATGCTTGATTTATGGCCAAGGATGTGATCAATATGGAGTACATTCCATGCAGTGATGAGTAGAATGTACATTCTGTGTTTGTCAGGTGGAATAATCTGTAGGTATCTATTAAGTTCATTTGGTCGGGTGTCAAGTTTAGGTTCTGGATCTCCTTGTTGATTTTTTTGCCTCAAATATCTATCTAGGGCTATTAGTGAGATACTCAAGTTCCCTGCTATAATAGTGTTAGAATCAATATCTGCTTTTAGTTTACTTAGCAGTTGCTTTATATGGTGGTGCTCCTGTGTTGGGTGCATATATGTTTAGGGTGGATATTTCTTGTTGATGGATTGAAACTTTTATCATTATATATTGTCCTTTTGCATCTTTTTTTCTTTTTTTTGGGGGGGTCGGAGTCTCACTCTGTCGCCCAGACTGGAGTGCAGTGGCCGCTTCCGGCCACCACAGCCTCAACCTGCTGGGCTCCGGCGATCCTTCCGCCTCAGACTTCCAAGTAGCTGGAACTACAGGCGCGCGTTACCACGTCCGGCTAATTTTTTGATTTATTGTAGAGATGAGGTCTCGCTTGCCCAGGCGGGTCTCGAACCCGCGGGCTCAGGCAATCCACTCACCTCAGCCTCCCAAGGCGCGGGATTACAGGCTGAGCCACCGAGCCCGGCTTTGCATCTTTTTTTCAATGGTTGATAGCTCAAAGGTTGTTTTTTCTGATATTATTAAGATCACAACGCCTGCCTTCTTTTGTGAGAAAGAAGAAACTGCCTGGAAATTCTTCTGCCTAGAAACTCATTTTTCATCCTTTGACTCTGAGTCTGTGTGCATCCCTTGTAGTGAGATGAGTCTCCTGGATGCAGCATATAATTGGGTCATGGTTTCTTATCCAGTTTGCCTTTCTGTGTCTTTTCAGTGGTGCATTTACTCCAGTCACATTCAGGCTAATTATTGAAATGTGATTGTTTATCACTGTCATGAGGTTCTTATAAAGTTTTTTCTTTGTTTACTTGTTTTCTTTTGACTTGAGGTTGATGTATATGTGTGTTTTCAACAAATTTGAATTTCAAACAAAATTGAATGATTAACACTCATTCATTCCCATACACACATAAAGAAAAAAACAACAAATAAAAGAAGAATGAAACAGAAAAAAAGAATTGGAGGGAATGCAGATCAAACCCTCACATACACATTTATGCACAAAGGAAAAACATTTAAAAGAATAGATGAACTAACAAACCATCAAAGAATTTTTAAAAATTAAAAAAAAAAGAAAAGAAAAGAACAAAGAATAAAAAATCTGCCCTCTTGTGGCAGGCTTGTAATTTTTCCTCTAATCAGGTGTCTCCTAAAGAACCACTTCTTTCACTCTCTCATCAGCGTCTGGAGCAGAGAAGGAGGAGAGGCATGGATGTGGGTGGGACTGCAGTCCTCCCCTCCCACCCTGGTATAGTCAGGGAGACCTCCTCTAATGGGAGGTGGAGGTGCGGGATTGTCTCTTTCCCAGGTATGTACTCATAGGGGGTGCCCCAGTCAGTCCTATCCTAGAATGGAATTCTCCTATTGTGACTGATGTCCAGGTTCCACCTGGATTTGTTCCTCTCAGTTGTGGCCCAGTTATGTGGTCTGACATTCGGAGGATTGCTGGGGAGGAAGGGGTTTGGGTCAGCCCCAGACTCACCTCTGATCTCTTTGGAATCCTTCCTCATTGTGCTTTTCTGGTTGCACCTTTTGTTCCATAGCTGGATCAGGGTAGAGGGTGGGGCCCCTGGAACTCAGCACTTGTCAGGTCCCTCCAAAGTTTGTGCTTTCAGGATATTCCCTCTGGGTCATGATCAATCCCTGAAAAGTTGATCTGCCAGTCACAGATATTGGGTCTGTTGCTCTGTGGTGGGCTAGTCAGAGCACTTTCCTGCCCCACCTTAAAGATGTTGGTGGGGTGCCTCTCTTATCCTCTTCTGTGGGTCTTTGCCTCCATACTCCCTCTGCAGCCCCTGCTTCCAGTGTCCTGCCAGGCATTGTAGTGGTGAGGAAAAGCCTGGAGTTGGCAGTCTCTCCTGCCAATGGTGAAGTACAGCCTGGGTAATAGTCTCTCCCTGTGGCCTTTCACTGGAAAACTTTGGTCTGTTAAAAAAAATGGCACTTGCAACCTGGGAAGAGCCAGGGACCAAGCAGAGAAGCTGCAGCACCAGCTATTGAACCAGGACTCTGGCCACTTGCTCTCCAGCCCCCACTTAGACAGTCTCTTCCAGCTTTTTCTTCCCAGGAAGGGAACATTAATGTTCTAGTCATTTATATTGACTCTCCACTCACCCATTAACTCACCCAGAACAACTTCTAGTCCTGAAATTTTCATTCATGCTAAGTGCTTTATACAGATGTACTATGTTTTAGTTTTATACCATATTTTATTATACCTTTTCTATATTTAGATATAGCACTTAGAAGAATTTTTTTAAATTTCCCAGTATCAACATTCTCCCATTAGCAATAAAAAGATAATTGTCTTTTTGAGAGAGCAAACTTTTGAAAACATTGCCAGACCACACCCTCACTTAACAAGAAAAATTAATTTCCACCTATATTGCTTCCCTAGCACTTTTCCCATGCAATTGCAGCAGGTCAATGATGCCACAAAGGTGACTGAAAATAATTAGAAAGTAAGGATTCCCTCTCAAAGCTAAACTCATTGATCTAGTCATAGTTAACATGAATATCTTTCTATGAGAGTGAATTAAGATAGTTCTATATTTGTAGCTGAATAGTTCAAAAACACCTAAATGTCAATTACATTGCAATTTCAGAGAAGCATGACTAGAATGCAATTATATCCTAGTAAGTAAAAAGCTAATCAATTAAAATGCACCTTTTTTGGAGACCTAAATATTAGCAGAAAGGAGATGGTTTGTGTACTTATTGAGCAACATTTTCTTGCATGAAATTAGGGGGAACATTTTTAGATGCTATGACTTTTTCTCTCTACTCAGCTGTAAAATCTATTGATTTCTAAGAAAAACATTCTCCTACAACTTTAATTTCTTACATCATGAAGAAAAACAACTGGTGCCCTTAGCACTCGATTTAGCACATGCATAGCATTCAATTAATTTTGATAATTGATACCTTTTATTAATAAATGAGTAAATAAAGACAAAATAAGACCTGCCTTTAAAACTCTAATATCTTATCTAAGTTTATTTTAAAAGTTTGAGCGTGAAATAAAAGTATCTTTAATTTTTTAAATATTTTTTTAAAATTTTTCAGAGCAGACATACAAAAAATTCACCATTAGATTGAACCATGTGAAATTACTAATATGTAATTTGTATGATTTAACTATATGGTAATACCTTTAATATTAGGTAATCCTTGAAATAAATGTATTTGATAGTACTGATTCCACTTGATTGACAATAAAAATAATGCTGAGTTAGTAATTTGCCTAAGCCCCAAAAATCCACCAGCAACAGTACTAAGAGTAATTTTTTATTATGTTCAATGTAATAGATATTGAACAATTAATATAGCCCAGACACTTTTCCAGGTAATGAGTATACATGAATAGGTAAATCCAGCTCTGCAGCATTC
Organism: Tarsius wallacei; assembly: GCA_963574415.1. NCBI lineage: Eukaryota > Metazoa > Chordata > Mammalia > Primates > Tarsiidae > Tarsius > Tarsius wallacei. The sequence goes on along the minus strand of CAUYQG010041660.1, from coordinate 24,083 downwards.
CTAATGTGGGGTCTTTATCTTCTATAGTTTTAAGAGTTCTTTTTATTCCCCACCCCAATATCTCTCTGAGGGAAAATTATTCAAAATTTGTTTTGATATGTATCTAAGGATTTTCCTACTTGTTTCGAACCTTCCCAAATTCCAGTGCCTACTTGTTTTTTAATTTGTGAAAAAGATGTAATTTAAAGTTTGAACTTAAAAGATTATGGTAAAGTAGTTCTTATTAGCTTGTAAACACTGATCTACCATGTAGAAACGTATCAATCAAAGTGCTGGCCAAGTGGGTGGAAATTTAATCTGAAAAATCAATATTTTCCACATTAGACATGTTCCTTGGTTGCAAAGTAGGAAGGTATTTTGAATATACTCTATTTGGTTCTCCAAATCATCTTACCATCCTTCTTCTCCCTGTTCTGTGTCTCAGAAAGCTGACCTCTATAAACTATTTGCCAGTAGAGTCTGGCCAAAGCTTTAGCAAAATACTGAACCAGTGAGGCAGATATTGCTGTTTATTTCTTCAGAAACTTCTGTCCATAGATGATGATTATTAGATAGTGGTTGTCTTACCTGTATCAAACATCACAATTCTTTTTGAAAGACAACATGGTTTTAAAATCTTATGAGGTTCCTGTAACAGATATCGTCTCTCTTTTTTTTTTTTTTTTTTCAGACTTTTGCACTCTTGCTAAGCCCTGGGTGCATGATAAAACCCTGTTGATTCTCTTGACCATGACAATATCTCATTACTTAAACTTCTGTTTGTTTATTCCTTAACTATGATATCTTTCTTGCCAGAGTACTATGACAAAGAAATTTTTTAAATACAACATTGAGCCCCCAATTTGACTTAATGTATGGGACTCACTCATCAATATTAAAAGAAACTGAAATACATAACCAAAGTTTCTATTAACTAATTGACAGAAGAAAATATTGTATCTTCTTGTTAAAGATTATATTTGAAAATTAGACTTCCTCAAAATCTGCTTTGAAATTAGTCAATATTGCCAAGTCATTTGGCACAGAGTTTTATTTCTAATCGTTAAAAATTAAAATATTCTTTTTTTTACTTATTCATATTTTTAATGTTAATGATTACCATAGTGATAGGCAGGAGTAGGTGCCCAATATTTTATTTGAAAAAAATGGAAAGAGGAGAGCAGATGAAAGAAAAGAATAACTAAAATGTTGCTTTTTTAAACATCTCCTCTGGAGTTAAGATACAAATGCCTGCTTTCATTTATTTGAGAAAAGAACATTTTATTCTTAATTGTTAAGTGAACATGTTTTTATAGATTATTCTGTTCATAGCTATTAACTCCCTTTTCTATATAAAGCAAAAATGACTTCCTAATAGTTTTGAATAAAAATAAGTGACCTATATCATGGTCTTCACTTCATAAAGAAAAGTCAAGTACTCTACAAAGAGAGATATAGTTATTATACAACTGAAAGTAGGATTTCTTGCACATAATTAATCTTAGTATGTAATCACCTAAACCTGGAGAGGATGAAAAATTACTTCACGTAAAAGAGCAGGGCAAAGCAGAAAAGGGATACACAATTATCATTTAATTTCTAGAAAGAAAATGAATTAGAAAAAACCTGTATGATTAACAAGTACCATCAAGGTGACATTTTTATGATACCAGTGAGTCTCCAGACATCAATATAACTGACCATTGTGCTTGCACTTGTTGAAAGAAAGACTAAAGTGTAGAGTCAAACACACAAAATGGCATTTGAAATTTTCTATACCCTTGATTTCAGAGATGAAACTCAAAAGATGCATATACAATTGATAGTAAAGGAAAATGTGAGGAAAATTGTGCAGTTGTTTTTATTTATCTAAGAGATCTTTCGCGTATATACTCATTGCCCATCCCAACATAAGCACTTGTGAGATAAGATAAATTTTGTCATCACTTTCAGGAAGAAGACAAATATGTAAAGAAGAATTTTAATTCAAAATAATAAATGCTATTATAAGAAAATTAGAGGCTATTGAATTAGGCAAGGTGATAGTGCTGGAAAAAAAAAACTTGTTTCTGAGCAGTAATAGAGAATGTAATTTTTTAATTTGCAATTTTTATGGGTATGTAATAAGTGTCTATAGTTATAAGCACATGTGCTGTTTTGATATAGGCATACAATATGTTATAATCATAACATGGTAATTGGGGTATCCATCATCTCAAGTATTGACCATTTGTGTTAAGAATATTCCAATTTTACTTTTTTAATATTTTACATTACATAATAAACTATTGTTGACTGGAGTCACTCTTTTGTGCTATAAAATGTCTCCCTTTTGTGATATCAAATACAAGCTCTTACTCATTCTGTTTTTGCACTTATCAATTAACCATCCCCTCTTTTTCCCTTTACCCACTACCCTTTCCAAGTTATGCTAACTATCATTCTAATATCTAGCTCCATGAACTCAATTTTCTTTATGAATTTTAACATTTAGCTCCCACATATGCGTAAGAAATTTATCTTTCCTTGCCTGATATATTTTACTTCAGCATAACGTTCTATAGTTTTACTTGTGTTTTCGCAAATGACAAGATTTCACTCATTTTTCTGGCTGAAAAATATTCTGTTGTGTATATGTACCACATTTTCTTTATCCATCCATCTGTGATGAGCACTTGGATTGATTCCAAATTTTGGTTATTGTGAATAGTGCTGCAATAAACATGGGTACGAAAGATCTCTTTCATCTACTGATTTCTTCTATTTTGGTTTTATACACAGCAGTGGTATTGCTGTATCAGATGGTAGTTCTATTTTTAATTTTTGAAGAACCTCCATAGTATTCTTCATAGTGGCTTTACTAACTTACTTTTCCATCAACAGTGTGAGAGATTTCCCCTTTCTCCACATTCTTGTCAGTATTTGTTATTGTTTGTCTTTTGGATAAAAATGATATTACCTAAGATGAGAAAATATATTATTGCAGTTTTGATTTGCCTTTTTCTAATGATTAATAATGTTGAGCTTCTTTTTTGACTCATTTAAAAATCAGATTATTAGGTTTTTCCTGTTGAATTGTTTAGCTCCTTATATATTCTCTTTAGTAATCCATTGTCAAGTGGATAGTCTGCAAATATTTTCTCCCATTTTGTGAGTTGTTTATTCTGCTTGATAATCTTGTTTGATTGTTTTCTTTGCTTTTCTATAGTCTTTAAGATTTATGTAATCCCATTTGTCCATCTATGTTTTGGTTACCTGGGTTTTTGAGGTATTACTCAAGAAACTGTGGCACAGAACAATGTACTGAAGAGTTTCCTCAATGTTTTCTTTCATTAGTTTCATAGATTCAGGTCCTAAAGTCTTTAATCTCTTTTGATTTGATTTTTGTAGATGACATATGATAGAAGTCCAGTTTCATTCTTCTATATAGGGATATCCAATTTTCCCAACATAATTTATTCTTTGGGACTGTTCTTTCCCTAATGTATGTTCTTGGCACATTATCCACACACAAAAAAATCCACTGTAGATGTATGGATTTATTTCTGGGTTTTATATTATGTTCTATTTGTCTATGTATTGGTTTTTATGCCATTGTCATGCTGTTTTCATTACTATAGATCTCTAGAATAATTTAAAGTTAGGTAATTTAATCCCTCCAATTTTCTTTCTTTTCATCAGAATGATTTTGACTATTCTGGGTCTTTCGTTGTTCCATACACATTTTAGGATTTTTAAAAATTTCTGTGAAGAATGTCGTTGATATTTTGATAAGGGTTGCACTGAATCTTTAGATTGTCTCAGGCAGTATTGACATTTTAATAATATTAATTTTTCTATTGATAATCATGAAATAACTTTTAATAATTTATGTGCCCTCTTTAATTTTAAGCAATATTTTATAGCTATCATTGTAGAGAACTATCACTTGTCTGCTTAAGTTTATTCCCAAGTATTTTATTTTATGTAAATTTTGTAAGTGAGGTTACTTTTTTGATTGATTTTTTCCTACTATTTGATGCTGGGATATAGAAATGCTATTGATTTTTGTACAGTGATTTTGTATCTTACAATTTTACTGAATTTGTAAAATAAATTGTAATTGTTTTTTGAAGTCTTTATATTTTTCTAAATATAATATCATATTGTCTGCAAACAAGAATAATTTGACTTCTTCTGTTCCTTTTAGGATGCCCTTTATTTCTTTCTTAGAATAATTGTGCCACAGGACTTCCAGTACTATGTTGAATAACAGTGGTGAAAGTGAGCATCCTTGCCTTGTTTCGGAGGCTTTCAGGTTTTTTTCCCCCATTCAGTATAATACTAAGTGTGGGTTTGGCCTGTTGTTGTGTTTATGTATGTCTTCTCCAAGCCCAGTTTCCTGAGACTTTTTGTCATAAATGGACATTAAATTATGTTAAATGCTTTTTCAGCATCTGTGGAAATGGTCACAGGGATTTTGTTCTTGGTTCTGTTCATATGATGTACCACTTTGATTGATTTGAGTAGTCAACCATCCTTACGTTTCTAGTATAATTCCACTTGGTCATAACAAATGATGTTTTAAATATGTTGTTGGATTTGATTTGCTAGTATTTTGTTGAGGATTTTTACACCAACGTTCATCAGAGGTATTGGACCATAGATTTTTACTGTTGTTACATTTTTGTCTGGTTTTGGTATCAGTGTAATACTGGCATCACAGAATGAGTTTGGGAGTATTCCTTCCTCCTCTGTATTTTGGAATGACTTGAGTACTACACACACACACACACACACACACACACACACACACACACACACACACACATAATACTTTATCAATCATTATATATATAATAATTTTTGACTCCATATATAATTTTATATATGCTAAAATTCAACAGTGGAGTCAAAAATTCAGCAGTGGAGTCACTGAGTTCTGAGCTTTTCATTGACAGGGGATTTTTTAAATTATATCTTCAATCTTGTTATTTACTACTGGGCTATTCAGACTTTCAATTTCTTCATGGTTCAGTCTTGGTAGATTGTACATATTAGAGAATTTATCTATTTCTTCTAGATTTTCCAATTTGTTGGAATACAATTGTTCGTAGTGGTCTCTAATAATCCCTTGAAATTCTACTGTATTGATTTTAATGTCTTATTTCTCATCTCTAATTTTATTTATTTGTAGCTCTCTTTTTTCTTAGTCTAGATAGAAGTTTGTTGATTTTATTTATTATTTCAAAAATCAACTTTTCTTTTGTTAATCTTTTGCATTTTTATTTTAATTCCATTTTTAAAATTTTCATTATTTCTTTTCTTTTATTGCTTTTTGAGTATGGTTTGCTTTTGATTTCTTAGTTTTTAAGTTGCATTACTAAGTTGTTTATTGTAAGTTTTTCTACTTTTTTTATGTGGCCACTTATTGCTATAAACTTTCTTCTTGGTACTGTTTTTGCAGTATCCTAAATGTTTTGGTATGTTGTCTTTCCATTTTTATTTGTTTCAAGTAATTTTTAAGCTTTCTTCTTTCTTTATTTAGCACACTAGTCATTCAGGAACATATTGTTTAATTTGTATTTGTGTAGTTTCCAGTGCATCTTTTGTCACTGAGTCATAGTTTTATTCCATTGTGGATAAAAAAATTATGATATAATTTTTTTGGCAAGTTTTAACACTTTTTTGTGGCCTAGTATATGGTCCTTCTTTGAAAATAATCCATGTGCTGAAGAGAAGAATATGTATTCTGAAGTGGTTGGATAAAATATCTATAAATATCTACTAGGTCTCTTTGATTTATAGTGCAGACTAAGTCCATTGTTTCTTTGTTGATTTTTTTTGTCTGAAAGATCAGCCCAACACTAAAAGTAGGACATTGAGGTCTCCAGAAATTATTGTATTAGATTATATCTTTGTCTTTAGGTCTAATAATATTTACTTTATATACTGGGTGCTCCAGTGTTTGCTTCATATGTACTTATAATTGTTATATTATTTTGCCTCATCAACCACGTTTTCATTATGTAATCATTTTCTTTGTCTCTCTTTATAGATTTTGTCTTGAAATATATTTTTTCTGACATAAAAGTAGCTACTCCTGCTCCTTTTTGTTTCCATCGTCATGGAATATCTTCTTTCCTTATTTTTTTTTTTTTTCAGTCTGTGAGTGTCTTTGTAGGTGACATGAGTATCATGTGGGCAGCATGTAGTTGTGTCTTTTTCTTTTTAATCTACTCAACTACTCTTTATCTTTTTAATAGTGAGTTTAGTCCTTTTACATTCAATGTTATTACTAAGTAAGGATTTACTACTTTTTTTGTTATTTGTTTTCTGATTGTTTTGCATTCTTGCCTCCCTTCCCTCTTTTCTTCCTTTCTTCTTCCTTCCTTCCTTTCTTACTTCCCTTCCTCCTTCCTTTCTACCTTCCTTATTTCTTGTCTTTCTTTGTATAAAAGTGATTTTCTCTTGTAGTATGTTTTAGCTCCTTTCTTTTTCTTTTTTTTATATCTTATGTATGTTTTTGATTTGGAGGTATGATGAGGTTTGTAAATAAAATCTTATAACCAATTATTTGAAACTGATGAAAACTTAATTCTGATTGCAAGAAGAAGCAACAAAAAAAAAACACACAGAGAGAGAAAACTAACAAAATCTTTACACTTTATCTCCATCACCTCAATTTTTTTTTTACTTTTTGTTGTTTATATTCATATCTTTTTATACTGTTTGTCTTGCAAAAAGTTATTGTAGTTATTTTTGATGGGTTTTTCTTTTAGTCTTCATATCCAAAATATGGTTGGTTTATATACCAAAATGAGAATGTTATTCTGTATTTTCTGTGTACTTACTGTTATGAGATGAGTTTTTGTATCTTCAGATGATTTCTCATTGCTCTCATTGCTCATCCTCTCCTTTTATATTGAAGAACTCCCTTTAGCATTTCTTGTAGGACAAGTCTGGTGTTACCAATATCCGTCAGCTTTTGTTTGCCTAGGAAAGCCTTTATTTACCCCTTCATGTTTCAAAAGTAGTTTTATTATTATTTTTGTTTATTTATATTCTAGAACACAACATATTTTCCTAGCACTTTGAATACATTATGCCTCTCTTTTGGTCTGTTAGGTTTTCACTGATAAGTCAGCTACCAGATTACATAGAAGCTCCTTTATATGTTATTTGTTTCTTTTCTTTAGCTGCTTTTAGAATTGTTTCCTTATCCTTGACCACTGGGAGTATGGTTATTAAACATTTTATAGTAGTCTGATTTGACCTTCTTGTACTTCTTGATATCTTTCTGTTGGTTTGGAAAGCTCTCTGTTATTATTTCTTTGAATAAATATTTTACCTCAGCTGCTCTTTTTTCATTCTCTCTAAGACTGATAACTTTTAGGTATACCTTTTGAGGTTATTGTCTAGATCTTGCAGGAGTGCTTTATTCTTTTTTGTTGTGGTTAATTTTTTCTCCTCTGACAGCATATTTTCTAATAGCTGGACTTCAAGCTCGCAAATATCTTCTTCTACTGGATTTGCTCCGCTGCTGGGACTCTGATGTGTTTTTAAATTTGTCAGTTGAATGTTTCAGAGCTATAATATCTGCATGTGTTATCTTGAAGCTTCTTAGACTTTCTTAAACAGCTATTTTGAATTTTCTCTCAGAAAGGTCACATATCTCTGCCACTCCAGAATTGGTCACTGGTGCCTTATTTGTTTGGTGAGGTCATGTTTTCCTGGATGCTCTTGATGCTTGTGCCTGTTTGTTGATGTCTGGGCACTGAAGAATTAGGTATTTATTTTTTATCTTTGCAGTCAGTGATTATTTGTACTTTCTTAAGAAAGCTTTCCAGCCTTAAGCCAGTAGTCATGAGAGTGGGGAGACAGCCAAAGAATGGAAAAAAAATATTTGCCAACTGTATATCTGACAAAGGACTAAGTTCTAAGATCTACAAGGGACTCAAAAGTGCTAAAAAGAAAAAAACAAACAGCCTCCTTAAAAAGTGGACAAAAGACATAAATAGACACTTCTTAAAAAAAGATATATAGGCAACCAACAGACACACGAAAAAGTGCTCAACACCACTCATCATCAGAGAAATGCAAATCAAAACCCCATTGAGATACCACATAACCCCAGTAAGAATGACCATCATTAATAAAACAAACAACAGATGCTGGTCAGGATGTAAAGAAAAAAGGAATTATTCTACACTGCTAGTGGAAATGCAAACTAGTGCAACCTCTTTGGAAGACAGTGTGATGATTTCTGAAAGAACTAGAAATTGACCTTCCATATGACCCAGCAATCCATCTATTGGGAGTATACCTGGAGGAACTCAAGTCATTCTACCAAATAGATACTTGCACATGCATGTTTGTTGCAGCTCTATTCACAATAGCAAAAACATAGAACCAACCATGCCGCCCATCAAAGCTAGACTGGATTAAGAAATGTGGTACATATGCACAATGGAATATTATGCAGTCATAAAGAAAGACAAACTTATGAACTTCACAGCAACTTGGATGGATTTAGAGTCTATCATACTTAGTGATCTATCACAGAAACAAAGAACAGAGTACCATATGTTCTCATAAGCACACCTTGAACAATTATCATAATACTATAAGAAAGGGATTGGCAGTAATGGGAAACTGTCAGGAGATAGGAGTAGGATTGGCAGTTGAGGAACACTGCCAGGGGAGGGAGGGACACACCTCATCAACAAGGGTGCCTGCATAATGAACATTTGTATACTTATCGCTGAATCGTATTCCCCACATCTTTAAAATAAAGAAAAAAAGAGAAAGATGTCCAAGTATTCAAAGGAAATTGAGTGCTGTGACCTTAATCTTTGGTCATTGAAGCTATATTTGTACCAGGGGTCACCCCAGACCCAGTAATGCTGTGATCCTTGAAGTTTCTTAGAGGTACCATCTTGGTAGGCTTGGGTGAGAATATACAGAATTCCCTGAAATACCAGGTAGAGTTTCTTGTTCTCGTCCTTTGCTTTTCCCCAAACAAAAATAGTCACCCTCTCTATGCTAGGCTGCCTGGGTTTGGCAGAGGTGCAATGCAAACATTCTCATGGCTGCCACAGCTGGGACGATGGTAGGTCACACCTGAAGTCAGTGTGGTACTGGGTCTTGCCTGAGACCCAAGGTTATCACTGCTAGAATCCCATCAGGTCTAAATTCCCTTTGAGATCAGCAATTTTTTTTCTATCTCAAGTTGAGTCTAAATATACCATCCAGGAGCTAAACCTTAAAATTGAAAGCTTCAGGATTCTACTTCATGCTTTAATTACTCTGACTAAGCTGGTACCCAAGTTGCACAAAGTCCTCTTTACTCTTCCTTCTCATTTCCTCAACTGGAAGGAGTCTTTCCACAAGCTCTGCTACCTAGAGTTGAAGAATTTGTAAGACTGTGTAGCTTGTAAGAAATAAGGTAGAAGAGGAAAGGGATCCAAGATGGCCACCTCAAGCAGCTAACTGGCAACTCTCTCACAGAACAGACCAAAGAGGAGAGCCACAGCAGCAAGTAAACCCCGGTATCTTGAGCAAACTGAGATGGAGGACTCACCCCACATTCTGCCGAAGATTCTTAGTACATGCAGAGAGCAGGGAAAAGAGAGAATGGGCAGCTGGCTTTGGAGGCTGAAATCCCCAACCCTGACAAGTTCACATTGGAATTAGAGTGTTGCCACACATGTTGGAAATGAGGAAACCTCCACCAGCCTCACAGGACTTCAGTTCCATGTGGCAAACAGCCTGGATATGGCACAGTGGCATGCTGGCAGTGCCTACATGGAACTGAGAACCAATCTGGACTCTGAATGTCTACGGCCAAACTACCCCAAGAATTTGTTCTCAGGAGGCAGCATTCAAAAGCTTGACTTCAGGCTGGGAAAGATCCCCACCACCTTTAGTCACTTCAGGGGCAGGTGCCACTGCTGCACTCAATTCTGGTTTGGGACACGCTGCAGCAGATTATAGAAGGAGTTTTGAGTTCTGAACATGGCCTTCTAGAAAGGGTGAGGGAATCCGGAAGACTCTTTATAACCCCTCTCTCCCTATGTGAATGCTCTGGGCAACAGACAGTGCTTCCATTCCAGGGAGCCCATCTGCCCTTCCAGTCTTCACGAGGAACTCACAGCTGGAAACTGGAACACAGACTAGCCGGTCCGAACCCAGGGGAAACACATTGTGGAAAAACAGTTTGAATTCTGAACCTCACCAGTTTCAGAAAAGAAAAGGAGATTCAGAGGTAGTGGGGAGGGGGAATGCCTGTTGCCCTGGCAACTCCTCTCTCCCTGTGTGAACTCTATTTTACAACGGAAAAGATTTGGCGGTCACCACAGCATGGCCACAGCAGCAAGTGGTCATGTTGTCACTGGGGCAGCCACTTGTGCCCACAAGGGGGAACTGGAGGACAACTTAGTCAGACATAGCTTTCCTCAACCAACTTCCCCCACTGACTCCCCTTGAAATCTCAAGAACTGAAGATTTTTGGGAGTTTCTATAACTCCACCCATCACCCAGGCTATCTGTGCACTTCCTTGAGGAAAGAGAGGCCAAACAACAACAACAAAGGTTACAAGCACCATCATAGTTGCTGTTTCCTCCAAGTTCCACCTTCAGGCTGGAGGTCAGTTAGCACAGTCCATTAGATCTGAGACAATAATACAAACATTGAGAAGAAGATCAGAATAAAGCCATGCAACCCTACACCTCACAGACCAGTCCATAGACAGAAGCTCCAGATAGCTCCAAAGGGTCCTGTGTATCAATGACCAACTTTCCTCAGAATTCAAACCTTGAGCCTTCACAACATGGGATACCTTGCAGGCACCCTGTAGCACCAGTCAAAAAGTAGAAGTCTCCTAGGGCAGCTAGACCCAGAAGATCATCAGGACCTGCAGTAGTCAGTCCCTCACAGACTGCTGTCTCTAGGGGAAAGAGGTTTGAGAATAACAATAAAAAATAAATCTTACAAAAATACACCCACAGTAGCAACTTCTACTAACTAAAAAACAACAAAACAAAGAAATTTAAAGACAAGTGTTTGTCCTCACAGATGAAGATCTAGCAATAAAAAACTGACTATCTTCAAAGACTTAATGAAATGTCACCCACAAAAATCCTTTAAGACCCTAAGCAATGAAACCCACCTAGAAAGACCTGTCCCTGATGACAGACATGGGATTCAGATTATGCGTGGCAAAAACAGTGAAAGAAAGACACAAGAAGATAGAAGCACAGATAACAAAGGCAACAAAATCAGTGCAGAAAATAAACTGAGCTGGCCAATATAAGAATGGTCCAATCTGAAATTTTGAAAATGAATAATTCATTGACATGCTTGGGCAGTGAAATTGATCAGGCAGAAGAAAGAATCTTAGAGCTAGAGAATCAAACTATTAAAGTAACCCATTCCAACAAAAGCAACAAGAAAATACTCAAGAAGAATGAGCAAACCTTACAAAACATTTGGGATTATATAAAGAGACCAAATCTATGGCTGCTTCTCATCGCTGAGACAGAAGAGGAAACTGAGAACACCCTGGAATAAACCTTTCAAGAGGTCATCCAAGAAAATGTTCTCCATCTTATTAGAGAGGTGACAATGAAAATACAAGAGACCAGAGAATCTCTGTAATGTATTAAATAGTACACCATCCCAAGATACATAATAATCTGTTTCCATAAAGTAAGCATGAAAGAAAAAAAAAATCCTAAAGGAAGATAGAGAAAAAGGACAGATCTCCTACTGGGGAAGACCCATTGAAATGCAGAAGATTTCTCAGCAGAAATTCTACAAGCCAGGAGGGATTGGAGTCCCATCTTAATGTTCTGGGAAAAAAAGAAATTACAGCCAATAATTTTCTACCCAGTTAAGCTAAACTTCATTAATGAAGAAGAATTAAAATACATCTCAGACATCCAACCCCTAAGAGAATATGCCACCTTCAGATCAGCCATTCAGGAGATATTAAAGAAAGTTTGAAGAACAGAAAATTAAAAAAAAAAAAAAGTTCCAACCATTGCAAAAGCACATGCAAACACACAAATAACAGATCATATAGATTAACCAAAAAACTTAAAAAAAGGAAAACATCCTCTTAAGTGTAATAAGACAGTAATAAAACCCCACATACCAATGATTAACAGTGGAAACCCTTCTCACTGCAAATGACACTCATAGGCTCAAGGGAAGGGGCTGCAGAAAGATCTTCTAGGCAAATGGAAACAAAAAAGAGCAGGAGTAGAACTAGGAGGAAAAAAAAACCCTTCAAACCAATAAAGGTTAGAAAAAGACACTAAAGGACATTATATAATGGTAAAAGACTCAGTCCACTAGCAAGAAATATATATATAGCCAACGTATATATGATATATATATATATAAAATACATATATATCCAACATATATATGATACATAGATCCAACATGAGTATGTGTGTATATATATGTATCTCCAACATAGGAGCACCCAGCTTTAAAAAACAATTGCTACCTAAACTGAGAAGACATAGCTACCCATACAATTACAGACTTTAATACCCCACTAACAGCCCTAGATGGATAATCAAGGCAAAAACTAATAAGGAAATCAGAAAACTTAACTCAAAACTTGACCAGTTAGACCTAAGAGGCATCTACAGAATACTTCAGCCAACAACCACAGAGTGTACATTCTTCTTATCAGCATATGGATCATACTTCAATACTTCAAGATTGACCACATTCCTGGGCATAAATCAAGAATGAAATAATCTGAAAAGGTTGAAACAATACAAAATATCTTCCCAGGCCACACTGGAAAAAAAAAATATCATGACCAACAGGAGCCCCCAAAACACACAGATACATGGAAATGAAACAACATGCTTCTGGATGACTTTTGGGTCAACACAGAAATCAAGGCAGAAATAAAAAGATTTTTGGAAACAAATGAAAACAAAGACACAACATATCAAAATCTCTGGGATACCATGGAAACAGTGCTGAGAGGGAAGTTTATAATATTGCATGCACATATCAAGAAGCTAGAGGGAGCTCAAGTTAACAGCCTAATATCACACCTAAGGAAAATGGGAACTCAAGAGCAATCCAATTCTAGATTTAATAGACAAATTCAAATTACTAAAATAAAGTCACAGTTAAATTAAATAAAATCCAAAAGTTCATGGAAAAGAACAATGAGACAAAAAATTGGTTCTTTGAAAGGATAAATAAGACTGACAAACCCCTGTCCAGATTGACCCAAAAAGAGAGAAAAAGAGCAAAAGTTTGAATAATCACAACTAGAAAAAAAAGTGATGTCACAGCGGACACTGATGAAATTCAAATGATTGTCAGGAATTATTACAAACACCTGTATGCAAATAAACTCGAAAACCTAGAGGAAATAGAGGAATTCCTGACATCACATAACCACTCAAGATTGAAACAGAAAGAAGTTAAAACCCTAAAGAGACCAATAACAAACCAACAAATCAACTCAGTTATAAGAAATCTTCCCACCAAAAAAAATCCCTGAACCAGATTGTTTCTCAGCTAAATTCTGTAAGACATACAGGTAATGGAGAAGGAAGAAATTCTTCCTAGATAATTCTGTTAAACCATTATCATTCTGATATCTCAAAATGTCAAAGATTCAATAAGAAAAGAAAACTACAAGCCAGTTTCTCTGATAAACATAGATGCAAAAATTCTCAACACATCCAACAGAACATTTCAGGAATCACCCACTATGACCATGTAGGATTCATTGCTGGGATGCAAGGTTGGTTCAACATATGTAAATCTAAAAACATAATCCATCACATAAACAGGCGTAAAACAAGGAACCACATTATTCACTCACAATTTGCAGAAAAGGCATTCAATGGAATCAAACATCTATTCTCAATTAAAGCTATGAAACATCAAAGGAACAGTCCTAAAAACAATAAAAGCAATCTATGACAAGCTTGCAGCAAACATTATGCTTAATGGTTAGAAACTGGAATCATTCTTCCTAAAAACTGGGACAAGACTAGGATGCCCATTCTCACCTTTCCTATTCAACCCAATACTTGAAGTTCTAGCCACAGTAATCAGGCAGGAGAAAGAAATCAGGGTATCCAAATAGGAAAGGAGGAATAATAATAATAATATTATTATTATTTGCATATGATATAATTCTATACCCAGAGAATTCTAGAGAGTCTGTCAGAAATCTCACACTGATAAACAACTTTGGTAAAGTCATAGGATACAAAATCCACGCATTATATGGGTGCAGAAATACACAAATAGACCAATGGACAGGACAGAAAATACAGAAATAAAGCGATGAACCTTCAACCAACTCGTCTTTTACACAGCTGACAAAAACAAGCATTGGCAATACGAAACCCAATTTAGCACATGCAAAAGAATGAAACTGGACCCCTACCTATCATCATATACAAAATCTAACTCAAAATAGATCAAGACCTTAAATGTGAAACCTCAAAAGCAAATGCACCAAAAGCTAAAATTGACAGGTGGGACCTTATCAGAGGAAAATGTTTTTTATACAGGAGAAGAAACCATCAAGAGAGTAAAGAGACAACTGATGGAATGGGAAAAAAAAAAAATACTTGTAAACTATGCATCCAACAAAGGCCTAACATCTAGGATCGAAAAGTAACTCAAAGGAATTTGAAGAAAAAAAATCAACCCCGTTAAAAAGTGGCCAAAAGACATCAATAAACATTTCTCAAAAGACATTCAAGCAACAAAAAAAATATATGAAAAAATATATACTCAGCCACAGTAATCATCAGAGAAATGCAAATCAAAACTACAATGAGTTGCCACCTGACACTGGTAAGGATGGCTATCATTAAAAGAAAAAAAATAGTGTTGGCACAGTTATAGAGATAAGGTATTGCTGCTATGCTGTTGGTGGGAATGCAAGCTAGTTCAACCTTTGTGGAAAGCAGTGTGACATTTTCTCAAAGAACTTAAACTTGAGCTTTCGTATGATCCAGCAATCTCACTTCTGGGAATATGCCCAGAGGAACATTAAATGCTCTGCCAAAAAGATACTTGCACATGTATGAGTATTGCAGTAATACTTTCAATAGCAAAAACATGGAACCAACACAGAAGCCCTTTGCAAGTGACTGGATAAAGAAAATATGGTGCATATACACAATGAAATAACATGCAGCTGTAAGGAAGAACAAAATCATGTCATTTGCAGCAACATTGATGTAGCTGGAGACCATCATGCTAAGTGAACTATCACAGAAACAAAGAAATGTGTTATGAGAGTAAATCTAAAGTTAGTATTCTTAATACAAAAAAAAAAAAAAGCAAAAAGACCACAAGAAAGCATTGAAGGATAGTGGAAGTGTCTACTACCTTGACTGTGGTGCTGGCATTATGGGTGTTAGCAAATCTCTAAATGCATCAAATTATACACAAAAAGTATGTGCAATTGCTTGTGTATTAGTCACACCTTTAAAAAGCTGTTTTTAAAAGTAGCAAGATGTTGCCCTTAGAATTTCAGTTTGCAGTTTTGTATTAATTTTCAGAGCAATAAAAAGAATAACACTCTCTTCCTACATTCTTCAAGTGGTGTAGCACACACACTATCATCAACTTCCCTAAATGAATAACAGAACTCTAAAAACAGAAATAATGACAAATTTAATCATCTAAAATAATACCAATTTTATATTTTTGCTATTACAATTTCAAGTTTTCTCTTCTCTTGTGAGGTCTAGTAACACATTTGGATTGTGTGTGTGTGTGTGTGTGTTATAAATACAAGACACATTAAAATTTCATAATGTGTAAGTATATGCAGGGAGGGAACAATCATGATATTTTTGGTAGTCAATGTCTTTTAAAACAAATCTTTACCTATAGTAAATACAATTTTTACATTAGTTTCCATTGTTATTACCAGGTTTTCTCTTAAACTGTTGGCGTACCTTTCTTAGTAGGAAATGCCACCTTCCTCATCCTTCCTTTCTGTGTTTATTGGCAATGCTATTTATGGCATATACATAATGGTTTCTTACATGATTTCATTATTTTAAGTTAACATTTAAAAATATTTTTAGGAGATCAGAAAGATGGCGGCTAAGCCAGTTGGACTATGCGAGTTCCTATGTGAGTGAGTGAATGTATGTAAAATTTTGTGTATGTGCTGGTGAGTGAGTGGGCATGTGAGTGGCTGACTTAGTGAGGGCTAGGGAGTTGGTGGAAAGGGTTCTCCTGGTGCAGCAGCTGGTGCCACAGTGGCTGGGCTTGGACCCTAGCAATTTCCAGGATGCAGAAGCCGAGCATTGTTTTCTTTTTCTTTCTTTCTTTTTTAATCAACAAACCCTCCCTGGGAAGAAAATCCTGGGAGAGATTGTCTGAGTGGTGGCTTGTGAGCAGGTGGTCAGGCCCCTGGTGCAACAAGTGGTGCTGCTACTTCTCTACTTCATCCCAGGCTTTTCCTAGGTGACAGATGATGGGCGCCATTTTTTTTCTCTTTTTTTATGGACAGAAGTTTTCTTGTGAAAAAGTAGTGGGGATAAACCATTGTCCCAGACTCTCCCTCACCATTGAAGCAGGAGAGAGACTGCTGGTTCCTGGCTTTGCCTCACCACTTCAGTTCCTGGTAGGGCACTGGCAGCAGGGGCTGCAAAAGGAGTCCAGAGGCAAGGTCTCACAGAAGAGGACAAGAGAGGCAACCCACCACCATCTTGAAGGCAGGGCAGGAAAGTGCTCCGACTTGCTCACTGTGGAACAACAGACCTGATTTCCTTGACTGGTGGATCAACTACTCAGGAGTTGATCATGGCCCAGAGGTAATATCCTGAGAGCACAAACTTCAGAGGGATGTGAGGAGTGCTGAATTCCAGGTGCCCCACTCACTACCCCAATCCAGTCATGGGACAAAGGGTGTGACCAGAAAAGAATGAGGAAGGACTCTGAAGAGATGAGTGGTGAGTCTGGGGCTGACCTGAAAACCCTCCTCCCCAGCAATCCTGTGAATGTGAGACACACACAGCTGAACCACAACTGAGAGGGACAAACCCAGGCAAAGCCTGGATGTCAGTCGCAATAAAAGAACTCCATTCCGGGATAGGCTTGGCTGGGTCATCCCCACCACGAGTACATACCTGGTGAAGAAACAATCCCGCACCTCCCCACCAAAGGAGTTCTCCCTGACCATATGAAAGTGAGAGGGGAGGACTGTAGCCCCACCCACCTCCACTGCCCCTCCTCCTTCTCTGCTCTGGACACTGCAGAGGTGGCTCTGCAGGAGAGACCTGATTAGAGCAACAATTACAGAGCCTGCCACAAGAGGGCAGGCTTTTTTTTCAATTATTTTTTAATTTTTGAGAATTTTTTGACTGTTAATCTATTTTTTAAATATTGTTTCTTTGTGCATGAATGTGTATGTGAGGGTTTAACCTGCAGTCCCCTTATTTTTTTTTTCTTTTCTTTTTCTGGTTGTTTCTTCTTTTATTTGTCATTTTCTGTTTATGTGAATATGTGAATGATTTAGCGTTCATCTTTCAATTTTATTGTTGATTTTTGTTCTTTTGTTCTTCTGGGGTTATTTTCATTTTTTTACTGTTTAAGGTGTGTGCCAATATATGTGTGAGGGTTCGACCTGACTTGTTTTTTTTTTCCTTCCTCCTGTCTCTCTGTTTTTCTTCTCTGTTCATTTTGTGCTACACTGTGTGTGTGTATGTGTGTGTGTTTCATTTTCTTAGGTTTTTGTTGTTGTTTGTTTTGTATCACTTTGTTGTTATTCCAAATTGTTTTGGGGTGTGTGTTTATGTCTCTGTGTGTGTGTTCAATTGCTTTTGCATTGGTTTCTAATTTGCATCATCATGTATATTGGTGGTGGGGAGTCGATCTCAGGAAACACAACAATAAGTGAGCATCATAATTTGCAAGAAGTTTCTGATTCCTAGCACCCCATCCCCTGCTTTATTTGAATTTTAAAAACTACAAAAGACAGCAAAGCTTCCCATTCACCATCCTATTTCAAAATAGAACAAATCCAGAGCCCAGATCAGGGAAGAATAGAGGATTGAGCAAAATTGGAAGGGAAAACCTCTCCCACTGACACTAAATAACAGACCTAAAGAGAAAAACAAGAGATCTAACACAAATGATGAAAAATCAAAGGAAGACCTCAGGCAATTGCAAGGGTACCAACAACCAAAACTTCTGAAAGATGAGACCTTGGTGCCCAAACAATGGAAGTCACCAACAACTGGCCCCAGAATATGACAGGGATTAGGGAATGGAAGGAAAGAGTGAATAAGACTCAAGAAAGACAGCATGCAACACTGAAAAAATGTGTAACAGAGATTTTGGCAAAAAAAAAATTCATCCAGGAAATTAATAACAAGATGATAAACATGAAAAGCCGGATTAATCTTGCTGAAGATAGAATCTCAGAACTTGAAGACCAGAACATGGAATTAACCCAATCTGTAAAAAACATAAAAATAAGACACAGAGAGAAAGAACAAAGCCTAAAAGATGTGCGATTATATCAAGAGGTCAAACCTACACCTGATTGGTATCACAGAAGAAGAAAGGGAAATGGAGAAAACTTGGGGCAAGCATTCCTGGAGATAATCAAGAAAACTATATCCATCTCATCAGAAATGTGACTAGCCAAGCATAAGAGATACAGAGAACCCCCATAAGATATCGAATGAGAAGACCAACCCCTAGACACATAGTAATTCAGCTACACAAAGTAGGCACAAAGGGAAAAATCATAAAGGCAGCAATAGAGAAAGGTCAGACTACCCACCAGGGGAAACCAATCAGAATAGCAGCAGACCTATTGGCAGAAACACTACAAGCAAGAAGGGACTGGATCCCTATATTCAAAGTCCTCAAAGATAAATAATTTCCATGAAGAATTTCCTATGCAACAAAGCTCAGCTTCATCAGTGATGGAGAATTAAAATTCTTCCCAGACATCCAGTCCCTAAAAGATTATGCAGCTTCCACACCAGCTCTACAGGAGACACTTGACAAGGTATTAAGCACAGAAGAAAGAAAAAAAAAAAAGAATGACCAAACACTTCCAAAGAGAATAGCAGAGCACAGATTCAACAGAGAATACAGTGCAATAAGAAACTTGAAAACACACAAACATAAACCCTAAAGCCAAAAGAAAATAAAAGCAAACAAAGAAAAAACTTTATAAGAAACTTATAACAGCTATAAACAATCACATTTCAATAATCAGCATGAGTGAATTGACTAAATGCACCACTTGAAAGATACAGAATGGCAAACTGGATAAGAAACCATGACCCGATTATTTACTACATCCAGGAGACACATCTCAATACAAAGGAAGCACACAGAAAAAAGTTAAAGGATGGAAAATGAGTTTCCAGGCAAATGGATCACAAAAGAAGACAGGAGTTGTGATCTTAATATCTGACATAACAATCTTTAAGCTATCAAAAATTATAAAGATTAAAAAGGACACTACATAATGATAAACGGTTCAATCCATCAACAAGAAATATCCATTCTAAACATATACGCAGTCAACACAGGAGCACCAGCATTTATAAAGCAACTACTAAGTAAACTAAAAACAGATATTGACTCTCACACTTTTATAGCAGGGGACTTGAATATCCCACTAACAGTCCTAGCTATATCATCGAGGCAACAAATCAACAAGGAGATCCAGACCAAATTGACTTAATAGATACCTACAGGTTATTCCACCCATCAACCATAGAATATACATTCTACTCATCACCACATGGAACATACTCCAAGATCAATCACATCCTTGGCCATAAATCAAGCATAACTATATTCCATAAGGTTGAAATCATGCCATGCACACTCTCAGGTCACAGTGGAATAAAAGTAAATATCAACACCAACAACATTTCCCCAAAGCCCACGAAGACATGGACACTAAACATGATGCTGAATGACTACTGGGTCAACACTGACATCAAAGCAGAAATTGAAAGATTCCTGGAAACAAATGAAAATGAAGAAACATCTTACCAAAACCTCTGGGATGTCATGAAAACACTTCTAATGGAGAAATTTATATCTCTACAAGCACACATCAAGAAAGTGGAAGGATCACAAGACGAGGGCCTAATAAATCACCGAAGGGAACTGGAAAGAGAAGACCACCAAAACCCCAGCTTTAGCGGAAGAATCCAAATCACCAAAATAAGAGCCCAAATATGGGACATAGAAGACAAAGATATCTTAGAAAACATCAACAAAACAAAAAGCTGGTTCTTTGAAAGAATTAATAAGACTGATGGACCCCTAGGCAGAATGACCAAGAAAAAGAGAGAAAAAGCCCAAATAAACACAATCAGAAATACAAAAGATCAAATCACAACTGACCCTGAAGAAATACAAAAGATTATCAGAGATTACTATGTACACATATATGGAAACAAACTTGATAACATAAATGAAATGGAGGGCTTCTTGACATCATACAACCTCCCCACATTGAAACAAGAAGACATTGAGACACTAAATAGACCAATAACAACCCAGAAAATTGAGTCTGCCATTTGAAAACTATCTACAAAAAAAAAAGGCCTTATACCAGATGGCTTTCCAGCAGAATTCTACAAAATGTACAAGGAGGAGCTGACACCAATCTTAGGAAAGTATTCCAGGCAATTGAAAGATTTAATTCTCCCCAAATAATTTTACAAAGCTAACATCACACTGATACCCAAACTGGGTGAAGTTCCAACAAAAAAAGAGAACTACAAGCCAACATCCCTGATGAACATAGATGCAAAATCCTCAACAAGATTCTAGCAAATCGGATACAAAAGCACATCTCAAAAATCATCCACCATTACCAAGTAGTCTTCATTCGTAGGATGCAGGGCTGGTTCAACATTTATAAGACCATTGAGGTATTAAATTCATCAACAGATATAAAAGCAAGAACCACATGATTATTTCATTAGATGCAGAAAAAGCTTTTGATAAAATCCAGCATCCCTTCTTGATTAAAAAAAAACCCTCAAAAGTCTAGGTTTAGAAGGAACATGCCTCAAAATAGTAAGTGTCATCTATGATAAACCCACAGCTAACATATTTCTATTTGGACAGAAACTAGAAACATTTCCCCTGAAAACTGGAACAAGGCAAGACTGCCCATTCTCACCCCTCTTGTTCAATATTGTGTTGGAAGTCTTAGACCAGTCAATTAGACAAGAGAAGGAAATCAGAGGTATCTAAATAGGAAAAGAGGAAGTCAAGTTATCCCTCTTTGCTTATGATAAGATCCTATACCTTGAAAATCCAAGAGAATCTGTCGAAAACCTGCTTGCATTGATAAAGAGCTTTGGTAAAGTCTCAGGGTCCAAAATAAATGTAAAAAAGACAGCTGCATTATTATACACCAACAAGCAGGCAGAGACCCAAATTAAAAGCACAGTCCCATTCACAATACCTCCAAAAAATGCAATACCGTTGCATTATCCTAACCAGAGAAATGAAAGGACTTTACAATGAAAACTACAAAACACTGCTCAAAGAAATCCAAGAAGACACAAACAAATGGAAAATATTCCATGCTCATGGATAGGAAGAATCAACATTGTTAAAATGTCCATCCTACCAAAGGCAATCTATAGATTCAATGCAATACCCACTAAGTTACTAATATCATTCTTCTCAGACCTGGAAATGACAATACAGAAATTCACATGGAAACATAAACAACCAGGAATAGCCAAAATAATCCTTAGGAAGAGAAACAAATCAGGAGGTATCATACTTCCAGACTTCAAACTCTACTATAAGACTACAGTAATCAAAACAGCCTGATATTGGTATAAAAACAGGCACAGGATAGAGATTCCAGAAGCAAAACCTCAATTCCTCAACCAACTCATCTTTGACAAAGCCTCCAACAACAACCACTGGGGCAAAGAGAACCAATTCAGTAAATGGTGCTGGGAAAACTGACTGACCACATGTAAAAGATTGAAACAAAACCCCTTCCTATCACCATGCACAAAAATTAATCCTAAATGGATCAAAGTCCTAAACGTAAAACCTCAAACTATAAGAATCTTAGAAAATGCAGGAGACACCCTTATGGAAATTGGAACTGGCAACCAATTCCTATTCATATTCCTAGTGTCCATGCCTTAAAAAATAAGTTAGACAAGTGGGATCTCATTAAACTAACGAGCTTCTGCAAAGCAAAAGAAACCATCAAGAGAGCAGGGAGACAGCCCACAGAATGGGAAAAAATATTTGTCAAGTGTACATCTGACAAAGTCCCACGTGGATTCTCATCTCAATCCTCAGAGATTTATCACATAAAGAAAGAACAGAATTCCATACGTTCTCACTCATAAATGGACCTTGAACAAAGGTCACTTCTAAACGGACTTAGATGGCTTAAATAAACTGAGAAAAGAATTTGAAAGGAGGACTCTTGAAAGAACTTGAAATTATCTCCATGCCAAACGGTGATTTAAATTAGAGCTTGAAAGTAGAGTCCATGCTGCTGTCCTGTTTCCTAGAAACCATTTATTAAGTAGTGTGAAGATTTACACGAAACCCTTTCCTTCTAAATGTCATTGCTAAATGTGACCGCTTAGAGGAGGAAGCTTGGTTTGATCTTTGAGTCCTCCAAGTCCTTTCTCCCTCCCGTCCGGTGAACTGTCACCAGGCCCAGGAGTTTTCACCTCTGCATTGGTATTTGCATAGTTTTCTTCCCATTGCCACTGGTGCTGCCCTGGTTCAAGACGTCAGCCTTCCTTGCTTTGGCCATTACTCATTTTTCCGTGACACTCTGCTTCTCTGAACCGCCCTAAGAGTTCTGCAATATTCTCTTCCTGCCGCATAGCCCTTCCCCCTCCCCATCCTGTCAGTGGATTCCCCTCTAAATTCCTGGCTATTCCGAGAACCTCCCCTTACAGACTGCCTGTAGAGCTTCCTTTGCTCCGTCCTTCCTGCCTCCTCCGGGATGTAAGCCTTCTCTGCAGTAACTCGCCAGAACTTCCGCCCTTTGCTTATGCTCTTCCTTGAGAATGCTCTTCACGACTTTCCTTTAGCCACTGAAATCCAGTTTTTTTGCCACCAAAGTGGCCATTAATCTCCCTTTGCGCATACATACGTGAGTGAGTTTCCCTTCTACACCCATCTCAAAATGTTAATATTACATCTGTCTGTGTGTTGCCTCATGTCACAGGATTATGGAAAGGATCATATATTTATTCTTCAGTTCCTCCACTGTAGCTAACATGGTGCTCTTTCCGTAGTAGGTACTGTTTCACTATTTCTTGAAGACATAGGATAGATTTTAAAATCGCAAAAGATGACACACCAAATTTAACGTTTCTTCACCCTTGGAGAGTTCATACACAAGGGCGTTTCCTTCCCTCTGAAAGTTATGTTCCACGGACTATTCATGATAATAAATGGGTCATTACTTGGTGGAAAGTTGCTGTTTCATGAGATAGGACTGCCAGTCTCATTCTGTGTTATTCAGTCTCAGTCTTGAACTTTGCTGTTCACCTTGCTGTTTGTTCAAGCAGTCTATGACTGCTATAGCTGCGATAATCAGATTTGACTTCACTCTGGCATTGAAAAACTTTAAGTGGGTAGTGAGAGCTTCATGTATGAAATGAAGAATAATCAGCATCTTTGAATGGTAAAGTTGGTTTCTTTTAACATCTGATGCCCTATGTTTCAAATGTGGCATGACGCGTGGTGGTCTGTAGCTGAACTTGACTTTTTCGTGTAGAGTGTCCAGGGCTTGGAGGAGAATCAGGAAAGTCCTCCTGGTGGAGCGCAAAGGGACCTTTAAGAGGCAGGGGCCATGATGCTGGAAAACATCCTGTCGGAGACTGTAAGTAGTGCACACTTAAGATTAGAAACTCAAGATTGATGCAAGCACTGGAATATTTTCTCTGCAGAAATGTGTATGACAATGATCTATGTTTTCTTTTTTGATACAGCAGTGGCAAGAGTTGACACGTATTCGAATGTTTCTTGGCTCTCTGTTACTCTGAAGAAAGAACTACAACCGAAATTCTAACATATAAGCATAAGTCCACTCCACTAAACCACATTC
>CAUYQG010041658.1:0-12994 GCA_963574415.1 Tarsius wallacei | reverse complement strand
ATGTTTGTCCTTGTTTATGGCTGCATAATATTCCATCATATATATGTACCACATTTTTTTATCCTGTCCAGTTTTGATGGGCAGCACGGTTCATTCCATGTTTTTGCTACTGTGAATAGTGCTGCAAAAATCATGCGTGTGCAGGTATCTTTTAGATAGAATGATTTGTACTATTCTGGGTATAGTCTAGTTATTTTAGAAATCACACCACTTTTTTCACAGAGGTTGAACTAGTTTGCTTTCCCACCAGCAGTGTAGAAGGTTTCCCTTTTCTTCACATCCTCGCCAGCATCTGTTGTTTTTTGTTTTATGAATGATGGCCATTCTTACTGAAGTTTGGTGGTATCTTAATGTGGTTTTGATTTGCATTTCTCTAATGATTAGTGAGGCTGAGCATGTTTTTATGTGTCTGTTGGCTGCCCATATGTCTTCTTTTGAGAAGTTTCTATTCATGTTTTTTGCCCACTTTTTAATGGGGCTTTTTTTTTTTTTTTTTTTCCTTTTGGCACATTTGAGTTTGTTGTAGATCCTGGATGTTAGATATACAGTTGGCAAATATTTTTCCCATTTTACGGGTTTTCTCCCCATTCTCTTGATGGTTTCTTTTACTTTACAGAAGCTTTTTAGTTTAATGAGGTCCCACTTGTCTATCTTAACTTTTATGGCATGTATATCTGGAATTTTGATCAGGAATTATTTGCCTACTATGACTCCCATAAGGGTGTCTCCCACATTTTCTAAGATTCTTAAGAGTCCGAGGTTTTATATTTAGGTCTTTGATCCATATAGACTTGATTTTTGTCTATGATGATAGGTAGGGGTCCTGTTTCAATCTTCTACATGGGGTCAGTCAGTTTTCCCAGCACCATTTACTGAATAGGTTCTCCTCTCCCCAGTGGTTGGTGGTGGAGGCTTTGCCGAGGATGAGTTGGTTGAAATTGAGGTTTTGCTTCCAGAACCTCTATCCTGTTCCACTGGTCTATATGTCTGTTCTTGTACCATTACCAGGCTATTTTGATTATTGTAGCCTTAAAGTTTAAAGCCTGGAAGTGTGATACCTCCCACTTTGTTTCTTTTGTTGAGGATTGTCTTGGTTACTCGTGGTCATTTATGTTTCCATAAGAATTTCTGTATTGTTTCCAGGTCTCAGAAGAATGATGTTGGTAATTTAATGGGTATTGCATTGGATCTGTAGACAGCCTTTGGTAGGATGGACATCTTAACAATGTAGATTCTTCCTATTCATGAGCATGAAATATTTTTCCATTTGTTTCTGTCTTCTTGGATTTTTTTGAGCAGTGATTTGTAGTTTTCATTGTAAAGATATTTCACTTCTCTGGTTAGAAAAATGCAAAGGTATTTCTTTTTTTGTGGCTATTGTGAATGTGATTGTTTTTTTTATTTGTTTCTCTGCCTGTTTGTTATTGGTGTAGAAGAATGTGACTGTCTTTTGCACATTTATTATGTACCCTGAGACTTTGCCAAAGTCCTTTATCAATGAAAGGAGGTTTCTGACAGATTCTCTTGGGTTGTCAAGGTACAGCATCATATCGTCATCAAAGAGGGATAACTTAACTTCCTCTTTTCCTATTTTGATACCCCTGATTTTCTTCTCTTGTCTAATTGTTCTGCCTAGTACTTTCAACACAATATTTAACAGAAGGGGTGAGAGTGGACAGCCTTGTCTTGTTCCAGTTTTCAGGGGAAATGCTTCCAGTTTCTGTCCATTTAGCAGTATGCTGGCTGTGGGTTTATCATAGATAACACTTACTATTTTGAGGTATGTTCCTTCTATGCCTAGTTGTCCAAGGGTTTTTATCAAGAAGGGATGCTGGATTTTATCAAAAGTTTTCTCTGCATCTAATGATATAATCATGCGGTTCTTGTTTTTATATCTGTTGATGTATTTATGGTCTTGTAGATGTTGAACCAGCCCTGCATCCTGGGGATGAAGCGTACTTGGTCATGGTGATCTTTGAGATGTACTGTTGGATCCAATTTGCTAAAATCTTGTTGAGAATTTTTGCATGTATGCTCATCAGGGATATTGACCTGTACTTCTCTTTTTTGTTGGATCTTTTCCAGTTTGTGTATGAGTGTGATGTTAGCTCTGTAAAATGATTTGGAGAGAATTCTGTCTTTCTCAATTGCCTGGAATACTTTCAATAGGATTGGTATTAACTCCTCCTTGTATGTTTTGTAGAATTCCGCTGGAAAGTTGTCCGGTCAAGGCATTTTTTGGTAGGCAGTTTTCTTATGACAGTCAATTTCCTGGGTTGTTATTGATCTATTTAGTGACTCAATGCCTGCTTGTCTCAACCTTTAGAGGTTATGTGATGTCAGAAAGTCCTCTATTTTATTTAGGGTATCGTGTTTGCTTCCATTAAGGTGTGCATAGTACTCTCTGATAATCTTTTGTATTTATTTGGGGTCAGTTGTGGTATTATTCCTATTTAACTCTCCAGAATGTTTTTCAAAACTTGTTTTTCTCAGTAGTGACAAAACACTAGTTGAAAACTGATAAGTTTTGGTTAATCAATTTTTTGTTACAATCAGAGTTTGAGAGGTTTGGCCTGATTTGCTGAAGGAATTTATTAATGAAAAGTCCATGTCCATGGAAGAAATTAGCATTTCTTTCATTTAATTTCAGGTGTTGGGAGTCATAAAATTCTAAAGTGAATGAGAAAGGAAACTATTACCTGAAGGATGAGAAAACACCTATTAAAATGATTACAGTGAACAAGTATCCATGCTCAGTCATCTCCTCATAATGATTCCTCTTTTATTTACTGGGGGAAGGGGCTTGTTTCCATATGTATGTGTGTCTGTACTGCAGTAGTTGCCTAGTTCAGTTTATAGAACTGAAAGTGAAAGCCCTCTATGTCTGTGGGTCTGCAAATGAGAAGTCTTTCCTCCTAAGGCAATAAGAGTGTGACATTTTTCTATACCTAAAAGAGTTTAATAAAGTTGATGATATGTTTTCTTAATCATAATTCCTATCCCAGTCTTTTTGGTTTATTGCATATTAAAAATTCTTACATGATTTTAACAAAAGGGAACGCATAAATTGCCAAAGAAAAAATTTGAACTTTCACTACTTTAAATACAATGACCTATATGTATCTCACACACACACACACACACACAACCTTCTACCTTTGAAGCATTTTTAATAAGAACCTATGTGTATGTGTATATTAATTTTTAGTCCAATCAGGCTGGTTTGATAATATTAGGTTAAGAACAGGTATATGTGTTCTCTGTGATTATAATGTAGACTATAATAAAATTATACATTTTATTTTTTGAAGAACTTGGATTTTTTTTTAATTTAGAGCCTAACTTATCTAAACCTCATAAATTACCTATACTAGATTTACTGACTATATAAGCTAATACTGCAACCACATAATCCTACATCCAGCAAAACTTTCTATCAAAAGTGAAGGCAAAATAAAGACATTCTAAGATAGACAAAAACTGAGAAAATGTTTTGCTAGGAGATCATCATTACAAGAAATATTAAAGGAAGTTCTTCAGGATAAAGGCAGGTGATACCAGGTGATAATTTAAATGGATACTACAAAGCAAATTGCAATGACAAAGATTAATTATATAATTATAACAAAAAACACAAGCTTACATTTTTCTACTTTCTCTCTGTGATAGTTAATTTTGTCAACTTGACTGGGCTAAGAGATTTCCAAGTAGATGGTGAAACATTATTTGTGGGTGTGTCTTGAAGGTTTTCCAGAAGACCTAAGTATTTTAATCAGTAGACTAAGTAAAGATGATTGCCATAGCCAATGTGGGTGGTCAGCGTCCAATAAACTGAGTCAGTGCCACTGACAGCAACCCCAAACCCATCAGAAACAGGGCCAGTGCACAGTTGCATGTGCCCTGAGGACAGGCTCTTCCTGCCAACCAGCTCAGCCAAAGGCCTAAGCATGTACTCCCCAGAGTCTGAGAGCCATCTGCCTGAGTCTGCTGCCACTGACAGCAACCCTAGCCCTACACGCAGCAAGACAGCCCTGCAATTCCCTGAGGAGAGGCTTTCCTACCGGCCACCATGCCACCATTATTGCCACTGCTGCCACCATCACTCCAAGAGGCCAAAGCATGTGCTCTCCAGCGCTTGAGAGCCACCTGCCTTTGTGCCCTTGACATCTGCTATGACTTTGTCAACAGTCCTCTTTGAGATCTGAGTCAAACTGCCAGCTTCAGGTCCCGTAGATTCTCCTCACAAATGCCCTGTGAGGACAGTGGTAATAAGGCAGGGTAGCTAGTACAGGTTAGACACAGATAGATAAATTTTCCATACGCAGGTTTTAGGACGTGTTTAGACATTTTTAAAATTACATTTTATTGCAGGCCAAGCTGTAGCCTACCCCATTTCTTCAATAAATCTAAAGAAAACCCCATCAGATGAAAACCTAAGACAGCCCAACCTTTTAATTCATGGTTTAGCATAACAATCACTAAGAAACTTCCAGGTACCCTGTCAAAGGCCGAAGGCTTAAGACCAGCTCTTAACTGACCAAAGTCATAGAAATGATAATAAGACCAATTTTTAGCTCAGGAACTTGTGAATTGAAAATGTATGGCAGGTATCCTACAAAAGACAATGTAGTCAGGAAAAGACCACCCTCTCTCCTCTCCTCCAATCAGGAGCCCAGAGATGTCAATCTCCAGCGTGACAGTCACCTAAGCCCTGCCTTCTTTAACATACCAATCATTGTGAAGGTATATCAGGTCTATTGTAAAGAGCAAAAGATGCCAGTTCTGGCATGTTTCCGTTTCTTTTTTCTCTAATAAACTTTGTTTGAAAACTTTGCTAGCCACTCTAAAATTCATTTTAGAAATGAGTCAAAGAATACATGGATTTTGCACTGCTCGCCACCCGGCATCAGTACACTCGACAGAGCTTACTGAGGTTCCACCAATTTTATATACACTCATTTTTGCGTGTAAGTGTCTGTGTGTATATACAATTCTATGCACTTTTGCCAGAAATGTAGATTCTGTAAACATCACTACCAACAAGATATAAAACTTTTCTATCACCACAAGATTCCTTCATGCTACTGCTACAACAAAATACCTGAAACTGGGCAATTTATAAAACACAGAAATTTACTTCTCACATTGTGGAGGCTACGAAATCCAAAATCAAGGCAAATTCAGTTGTCTGTTAAGGGCTTCTCTCTGCTTCCAAGATGGAACATTGCTGTTGCATCCTCCAGACAGAAGCAACACCATGTCCTCATGGCAGAAGGTGGAAGAGCACTGCACCAGACCTCTTTTATAAAAGCATTAATCCCATTCAAGAGGGAGGAGTTCCAATGACCTAATCATCTCTTAAAAGCTCCACTTCTTAATACTATTGCATTGGCAACATTTAAATTTTGAAGGAGGCACATCATACCATAGCAGATAGCATATCCCTAATTGTCATACCCACATTCTCCTTGGGCCCAAATCCCTAACCTCTGTTAAACACTAAAATGCTATCTGGATTTCTAATTCTGTAATTTTGAAAATGTCTGATAAATGGAATCATATAGCAAGTAGTATTTTGGAATGGGTTTCTTTTACTCAATTTGCCTGTGATCCAAGGGGTATTCCATGGAATGGATGTACCAGTTTGTTTAAATTCACCAAATTTGTTGAAGGACATCCGGGTTGTTTCTACTGTTTAACTATTATGAACAAAACTTATGAACATTTGTGGTCAGGTTTTTGTGTAAACATCTATTTTCATTTCTCTGAGTAAATTTCCCAGAGTTCAGTTGCATGTTTAGTTTTTTTTTGTAAGATGTGGGGGTACAATTCAGGGTTAGGTATACAAATGTTCATTATGTATGTACCCTTGTTGATAAGGTGTGCCTTCCCCCTCCCCCAGCAGATTCCCACTACTGCCAATCCCACCCTCTCCTGACAGTTTCCCACTACTGCCAATCCCTTTCTTATAGTATTACAATAATTGTTCAAGATTCACTTATAAGTGAGAACATGTGATACTCAGTTCTTTGTTTCTGTGACAGGTCACTCAGTATTATAGATTCTAAGTCCATCCAGGTTGCTGTGAAGTGCATTTTTAGTTTTTAAATACACTTCCAAATTGTTTTTGAGAATGCCTGTACCATTTTGTATTCCTATGAAAAATGTATGCTGGAATGTTTATTCACATTTTTGTTCACATTTGGTGTTGCCACTATTTTTTATCCATTTTGATAAGTATATGATATTTTATTATGTTTTTTAATTCCCATCGTGGCCAATGATGTTGAACATCTTTTCATGTGTCTGTTTGCCGTCAGTATATCCTTATCAGTAAAATGTCGTTCATATGTTTTGTCAATTTTCTAATTGGATTATAAGGCCATAGGGTAGCTCTGAAGAGCTTCCCTGGCTCAGGTTAGCAGGCAGAATAAAAGAATGTGAGGTCCCTTGATATTTATTTTTCTTGGCAGGAAGGGCAGAAGTGGGGCTGAAGC
Source organism: Tarsius wallacei (assembly GCA_963574415.1). Taxonomy (NCBI): domain Eukaryota; kingdom Metazoa; phylum Chordata; class Mammalia; order Primates; family Tarsiidae; genus Tarsius; species Tarsius wallacei. The sequence continues at coordinate 6,497 of CAUYQG010041658.1, read as the reverse complement.
TACTTAAGTTGTTTCAAATTAAGATTGATATTGAGTCTGGAACAAGACTAAAAGGTGAGGTATGCCTAGGTTCATCTGAAATCCTCAATGCAATAGAAAAAGAAAGAAGACGTGGGGTGAGGAGAATGCCAAAATAGTGAAAGGAGACATATATAAGGGAAATAAATCTTTTTAGGAATTCAGACTTATCAATCTCAGCCTGTTCTATGGAAAGCAGCAAACTATTCTCCTAGACCTGTGGTTTTCAACTCAGGCTGTCCACTGGAATCCCTCCTTGTACAGACTCAATCTCATACCAATTAAATCAGAATATCCAGAGGTGGGTCTGGTCATAAATATTTGTAAAGTCCCTCACTTCATTCCAGTGTACTATCAAAATTGAAAATTTTATCCAGTGATGTATTGTTTGCTAGGGCTACTATAATAAAATATCAGAGACTGGTATTCTAAACAACATAAATTTATGGACCTTTTTCCTGAGGCAATCTAGTCGCAGGACTAGCACAACTGAGTGATCCATTCCCCAGCTTTTCTATGTGCCTCACTTCCAGCCTAAGTAAAAGCATCACTCTGTTTACCTAACTTTGTCACCCATCTGGTAACTATCCTCGAAAGAAACCAATTAGGACTAATAAAACTCAAATTCCATCTATTATTTTTTTCTTGTGCTGAGTAAATTAGACTTAATTCCTTTCATTTCTTGAAATGGTAAGGATCTTTTAATTTACCCAGTTAGTATATCTCATAATTGAATTTCTATTTTCCCTTGTCCATTCTATACAGGTCAAAATCTAAACCTAATTTTTTCCCTAATTTCCTAGACTGCTGTTTGACAGCCACAATTGGCCTGAGAATTGTTGGATGAACCTAGAACATTTGCCATTTTTAATGCCAAGTGAGTTGATAATCATAATCAGGTAGTTGGAATACCAGACTAGAAGAGGGAAAAAACATGGTGGCTGCCCCACCCTTGAATACCCTCATCACTTCTGTTAAGAAGAATGTAGTATCTGAGCCTAAATATGTGAAAGCAGAAGGTTCATTCAGCTATAGAACAGAACAGGGGATGAACATGACATAAGCCACTCACTAACCTAATTGCTTGAGTTTAGTGTCATTACCAGAGACTTCAAACCTGACCCCTAAAATCACTTGAAAGAGAAATCCCAGGGAGACTGAGACCTGTTCTTAACAGAATGCTTGTTAGCAGACAATAACAACTTTCAACTCACCCCCAGTTTTCATACTGCTTTCAACCACCACGAGAACAAGAGACAAGGACTCATTATTGCTGTGTCCTTTAAAATTATAGAGAAATTTGGAAATGAGGTTCTATGTTTTCTCTTGATCTGTAAGTCAGGGAATTTTTACATTCCAGAAGTCTTTATACTCACACTCTGGATAATCCCACAAAAAGCTTTCATAGCCTTCAGGGAAATGATTTTTCCACTGGAGAAAAGCATGCTAGTATCTGATACCCTGATTCCTGCTCAAGCCAGCATACTGAAGAATGATCAGCCAGTGAGGAGAAAACTGAAGACCCACTGGGGATTCTTACTTGGCTGGCTAGGGGATGAAGGCACAGAACCTAGCTTCAACTACAGCACAGAAGGACCTGAGGCTTTCTTGCTGCTTACAAGTTTATTAATGAAGGGGGTTGGGCTGGTTGATGTTTATATGCTTGTTCACTACAGCCTTGTGTCCTGACTGTAGTGAGGAAGAGGGATGACTGCTCTACTGGCCACAGTTAGTGTCATCCCAGGAACATGCTGAGCCCTCTCTCCTGGGTCCCTCTTGCCATGGCTGGGATTCAGCACTATCAGATAGGCTCCACTTCTGTTTCTTTTACTTGAGCTGGAGAGATGATATTTTTTAAGATCTCAGCATAGTATGGGTTAAATACCTGCTGATTATGACGCATCAGGTTGACAAACTTCCAGCCCAGTTCTGCTAACTCCCCTTCTATGAGAATTAGGCCTCCAGGGAAGTGTAGCAGAGATTCCTGCATCCCTCGAACCAAACAGCATTTGAGAAACAAACGGATCCGCTGATCTGTGAGCAGGAAAAAAACAAAAAAAGGTTTCAGAAGAAATTCACAAGACCCTTGCATTATCTGCTCACCAAAGCTTTAAGTTAACTGAGTTATCCACTGACCTACCAGCTCATTTGGGTAAATTATGTGAGATTTTTGTTCCTTTTGTTTTGGAGAAGGGAATGCCTTCAAGCTCCCAAAGACAATGCATTATCAAAAGACCTGTGAGTTTGTAAATTTCTTAGTTTACATTTAACCTAACAAGAGGATCCTAAGCCCTATACCTAAAATTCTAAGGACAAACACTGAAGGCAGTGCATTAAGTTCAGGCCCACTCACCCAAAGCAGACTATGATAAGATGCTGAAGTTAAAAGCAAGCTGGCCAGGTTCACTGCTTCCACTCCAGATTGAACATGCCCTACAGCCTAAGTCATCATCAATTCCATGCAGGGGAGTAGGGGCCGGGCCCACATGGTCACTTAAGCATATGATAGAGAAAAGATTTCTCCACAGATCTTGCACAACAGTTAGAAAATAATCAGGGATGATTTAGCAGGGTTGGTGGGACAGTATCCCACACCTGGGAGGTACATATCTTGGATACAGATTCACCTTAAAATGATACATTCACTATTCAAACTGAGAAAGATATATTTCTTTTCCACAGATGTTGTACTAGCTTATACTCCCACCAACAGCATCTGTTGTTTTTTGAGTTATTGATGATGGCCATCCTGACTAGAGTTAGGTGATATCTCAGTGTGGTTTTAATTTGCATTTCTTTGATGATTAGTGAGGCTGAGCATTTTTTCATATATCTGTTGGCTGCTCATATGTCTTCTTTGAGAAGTGTCTATTTGTATCTTTTGCCCATTTTTAATAGGGTGTTTTTTTTTCTTTTGACACATTATAGTTCTTTGTAGATCGTGGGTGCTAGCCCTTTGTCAGATTTATAGTTGGCAAGTATTTTTTCCCACTCTGTAGACTGTCTCCCTGCCCTCTTGATGGTTTCTTTTGCTTTGCATAAGCTTCTTAATTTGATGAGGTCCCATTTGTCTATCTTATTTCTAAAAGATCTAAAAATCGACCTTCCTTATGACCCAGCAATCCCCCTTCTAGGAATATACCCGGAGGAACTCAAATCACTCTATAAAAAAAGATACCTAAAGCCTCCAGGCAAGATGACGACAGAATAGGTCGGAATGTCAGAGTCTCTGCAAAAGCAAGTGTCCAAAAATACTGTGTGAGTGGGTGTGTGCCAGTGCGTGAGTGAAAGCCCATCTGAGGGGAGACTTGGGATTGTGCACCCGGGGCTCTCCTCTGGAGGTGACTGCAACCCACCACTACCCTGAGATTGAAGACCCGGGCATGCAGGATCATCTGCCTTTCTCAGGGCTCTCTTGAGAGGAGACAGCAGAGAAAAGCCGCTCCTCATCACCTGGTACACGGTCCAAGCCATCACCTGCAGCAGCAAACCAGAAATGAGAAGGAGGAACCATGGAGAAGACAGGGTGGAAATCTGGAAATCTGGAACTAAGCCCCAACACCGGTGATGAGACACTAACAGATGCCATCTTCTCAGTCCTGGGACCAGGCAGAGACCTGCACTGCCCCACCCAGCTCCGCCCAGCCTCTGTCTTGAGACCCAGAGGCTATCCTCTCATCAGACTTGGAGAGACAGACACATCTGCCCCATGTGGGAACAGGCACAGACATGTCAGATCTGAGTGGGAGACTTGACAACAGCAGCAGCGAGTCCAGTGAGTCTGAATCTGATTCATCCTCCTCCCACAGTAGTCTGTGAGAGCAACCCTATCAGCCTACACTGAGACTGGAAGGGAGGGGCTGGAGACCAGAGCCACTCCTTAAGGCAGTGGTAGCCAAGATGAACCTGGAATTACAGAACCAGTCACAGGGTAAGTTTCGTTTTTTCCTTGTTTGTTTTTTGTTTTAGTTCTTGTTTTTTTTTTTCTTCTCCCATTCTTTCTGTGTTTGTTTACATTTTTGTACTTGTTTTGTTTCTGTTATTTTAATTTTTTTTAGATTTTCTCTTTGTGTATGGGTTTTTTTGAGGGAGAGTACATCAACAGGGGGTTTTGTTTGTTTGCTTGTATAATTGTCTGTGTGTTTTGGGGTTTTTTTGTTTTTTCTGTCTTTGTTTGTTTCGCTGTTTATTCATTAGTTGGTACACCTGTCTGTTTTCCCTCTTCTTCTCCCCCTCCTCCTTCCTTTCATCTTCCTCCTTGCTTTTTCCATTCTTTTCCTTTTTCTTAACTCATTTTGCTTTCGGGGGCAAACAGACACCCCCACTGCAGGGACAGATGGTAAGGCAATGGGAAATGGGTTCCAGAGGGCTCACACACCTATCAGCAGACACTGGAATCTGCAGATAGTTTCTGCATCACAACTCCCTAGCTAATTAAATCTCAAAACTGTGAAAAGCACAGGCCCCCATTCCAAGTCCAGCTGCAAAATTGAACAAAGCCAGAGGATCTACATAAGGAAGAATAGGAGATTGAGCAAACAGAAATAAGTGCTATTTTCCCATCACTGAACAACAGAATTAAAGAAAAGGTAAAAAAGTAGGGGAGGAAAACATACACAAGTGAAGAAAAAACAAAGGAAGAATATGGGTCTCACACAGACCCCTGGGAGGTCAGCCACTGAGAATACAGACTTCAGAATTCAGACAATGAAGAGCCTCCAGAATGACTGGTCTCAAACCATAAACCCAGATATCAAGATATTAATAGAGAGAATAAAAATAAGATGAGAGACAAGAGGAAAGAATGAAGGAATTGATAACTGAGATAGCAGCAATAAGGAATACAGTGAATGAAATAAATAACAAACTGACAAGTATGGAAAACAGAATTAATGAAGCTGAAGAAAGAATCTCATAGCTTGAGGACCAAAATATAGAACTAACTCAAGCTGTTAAAACACAGAAAAGAAGCTTTAAAAGACAGAACAAAACCTCCCAGAGACAAGAGATGATTTCAAGAGGCTGAACCTAAGATTAGTTGGAATTCCTGAGGCAGATGAAGAGACAGAGACCACCCTGAAACAAACATTCCATGAAATTATCCAAGAAAACTTTCCTCATCTCATCAGTGATGCAACCATTCAAACACAAGAGATTCAGGGAACCCCTGCAAGACAGCAAATGAGAAGACCAACTCCTAGACATATAGTAATTTGCCTACACAAAGTAGGTATAAAAGAAAAAATCCTAAAGGCAGCAAGAGAGAAAGGTCAGACTATCTAACAGGGAAGACAAATTAGAAGAGCAGGAGACTTATCTACAGAAACACTTCAGGCTAGGAGAGCTTGGAGCCCAATCTTCAAGTTATCAAAGATAAACAATTTCAACCAAGAATTACCTAACCAACCAAGCTAAGTTTCATCAGTGATGGAGAATTAAAATCCTATCCAGACATTCAATCCCTAAGAGTTTATGCTGCTTCCAAGACCAGCTCTACAAGAAAAACTTAAAGTACTGAACACAGAAGAGAGGAAAAAAAAGAATGACAATGCCCTTCCCAAAAATGCAGGAAAAAGAGTGAAAACACACATGAATCAACCCAAAAATCAAAAGAAAGACAACAAACAAATAAACAAAAAGCAGCAATAACAACAAACTCTATAAGTAACTCAAGACAGGGATAAACGTTCACATCTCAATAATTACCCTGAATGTGAATGGACTAAATGCATCACTGAAAAGATGTAGAATGGCAAATTGTATAAACTATCATGACACAACAAAATATTGTCTACAAGAGACTCATCTCACCGGAAAGGACACTCACAGACTCAAAGTAACAGCATGGGGAAAAAAATTTCAGGTAAACAGAACACAAAAGAAAGCAGGAGTCGTGATCTTAATATCAGACAAAATACACTTTAAGATATCAAAAATTTTTAAAGATATGGAAGGTCACTATATAATGATAAAAGGTTCAATCCACCAACAAGAAATATCCACCCTAAACATATATGCAATCAACATAGGAGCACCAACTTTCAAAGGCAGCTTCTATGTAAATTAAAAAAAATATTGACTCTAACACTATCATACCTGGGGTCTTAAACACCCCACTAACAACCCTAGACAGATCATCAAGACAAAAAGTCAACAAGGAGATCTGGAACCTCAACATGATGCTTGATCAAATGAACTTAAATGATACCTACAGAACATTTCACTCAGCAACCATGGAATATACATTCTACTCATCATCACATGGAACAGACTCTAAGATCAACCGCATCTTTGCCCATAAATCAAGCATTAAAAAATTCCATAAGATTGAAATTCTGCCTTGTACCTTCTCATACCACAGTAGAATAAAAATAAATATCAACACCAACAAAGTTTTCCCCAAACCCACAAAGACATGGGCATTAAATAGCATGATGCTAAATGACTCCTGGGCCAACATGGAAATCAAAACAGAGACT
>CAUYQG010041656.1:0-22794 GCA_963574415.1 Tarsius wallacei | reverse complement strand
TGAGTAGAATGTATATTCTGTGACATTCGGTAGAGTGTTCTGTAGGTATCAATTAAGTCCATTTGGTCAAGAGTTACATTGAGTTTCCAGATCTCCTTTCTGATTTTTTTCTCGATGATCTGTCTAGGGCTGTGAATGGGGTATTAAAGTCTCCAACTATGATAGTGCTAGAGTCAATATCTTTTTTAAGTTTACCTAGAAGCTGCTTTATGAAAGTTGGTATTCCTATGTTGGGTGCATATATGTTTAGGATGGATATTTCTTGTTGATGGGTTGAACCTTTTCTCATTATATGGTGATCCTCTATCTTTTTAAATTTTTGATAAATTAAAGAGTATTTTAAATTTTTGATAAATTAGAGTATTGATATTAAGATTGGAACTCCTGCTTTCTTTTATGTTCTTTTCACCTGAAATTTTGCTTCACATCCTCTTAATTTGAGTCTGTGAGTGTTTTTCTGGTGAGATGAGTCTCTTGGAGACAATATAAGTGTTGCCTCATGATATTTTATTTATTTTGCCATTCTATGTCTTTTCAGTGGTGTATTTAGTCCATTCACATTCAGGCTAATTATTAAAATGTGAGAGTTTATCCCTGTTATGAGGTTCTTATAGAGGTGTTATTGTTCCTGTTTGTTTGTTGTCTTTCTTTTGATTTTTGGGTTGATTCATGTGTGTTTTCAATCTTTTTCCTGCACTTTTATGAAGAATGTTGCTGTTTTTTTCTCCCCTTCTTCTGTGTTTAAGACTTTCTTAAGTGTTTCTTGTAGAGCTGGTCTAGATGCAGTGTAAGTTCTTAGGGATTGCATGTCTAGGAAAGATTTTAATTCTCCCTCACTGATGAAGTTTCACTTAGCTGGGTAGGCTATTCTTGGTTGACATTGTTTATCTTTGAGAACTCTGAAGATTGGGCCCCAAGCTCTTCTAACCTGAAGTGTTTCTGTAGATAAATCTGCTGTTATTCCAAGTGGTCTTCCCTGGTATGTAGTCTGACCTTTTTCTCTGCTGCCTTTAGGATTTTCTTTTATATCTACTTGTTTATGCAAATTGCTATGTGTCTAGGAGTTGGTCTTCTCATTTCTTTTCTCAGAATCTCTTGTGTTTGAATGGTCACATCACTGATTAGATGAGGGAAGTTTTCTTGAATAATTTCATGGAATGTTTGCTCCAGAGTGGTCTCTGTCTCTCTTTCTGCCTCAGGAAGTCCAACTACTCTTAGGTTCAGCTTTTTACAATAATTGCTCATCTTTTGAAGATTTTGTTCTGTCTTTTTAAACTTCTTTTCTATGTTTTTGACAGTTTGGGTTAGTTCTATACTTTGGTCCTCAAGCTCTGAGATTCTTTCTTCTGCTTGGCTAATTCTGCTTTCCATGCTTATCAGTTTGTTATTTATTTCATTCACAGTATTTTTTGCTACTGTTATCTCAGTTATCAACTACTTCCTATTTTCCTCTTGTCTCTCCTCAATTCTATTTATTCTCTCTATTAGTGTCTTGATATCTGGGTTTGTAGTTTGAGACCAGGCATTCTCTGGGCTCTTCATTGTTTGCATTCTGAAGTCTGTTTTCTCAGTGTCTGATCTCCCAGGGGTCTGCGTGAGAACCATATTCTTCTTTTGGTTTTTCTTCATTTGTGTAGATTTTCTTCCCTCCCCCTTCCCTCCCCCCTTTAATTCTGTTGTTCAGGGATGGCAGGGTTTCTTTTACTTCTGTTTGCTCAGTCTCCTACTCTTCCTTATGTGAATCCTTTGGCTTTGTTCAATTCTGAAGCTGGGCTGTGGTTTGGGAGCTGTACTTTTTGCAGTTTGTGATTTAATTGAGGGGGGAAGCTGTGATTCAAAAGCTATCTGCAGATCTCAGATTCATTGACAGGTGTATGAGCACCCTAGAACCCACTTCCGACTGCCTTAGAATCTGTCCATGCAGTGAGGGTATAGGTGTGCCTCCTGGAAGCAAAATGAGGTAAGAAAAAGGAAAAGAATGGAAAAAAGAAGGAGGTGGGGCAAGAGGAAGGTGGTAAGAGAAAAGAGTGAGAGGGAAAACAGATGTACCAACTAACAAATGAAAAGATACACAAAGACAGAGAAGATTTAAAAAACACTAAAGCATACAGATAATCATATAAACACACAGTTCACCAAATCTTGCCTATTGATGTACTCTTCCCATAGCCAAACAGGAAGTCTAAAGAATAGAAAAAAGTCAGCAAAATAGCAGAAACAAAGCAAGCACAAAAACATTATCAAAAACAGAAAGAGAAAAAAAAACTAAAACAGAAAACAAAGAAAAATAAGCAAAAAAAACAATCAATAAAAATTAAAAAAGAAAAACAAGGAACCAAATTTGCTCTGAGGTCATTCCTGTAAGCCCAACATCCTGTCCCTTCAACTTTGGTCTCTAGCCCCTCCCCTCGGCTCTCAGTGCAGGCTGATAAGGTTACTTACAGCTTTGGTCAGATGCCCCAGGCCTACTTTGGAAGGCAGGTGGATCAGATCTGGACTCATCTGACTTGCTGCCTATAGAGTCTGCCACTCAGATCTGACCTGTCTGTGTCGGATCCAGCATGGGGGAGGGGCCTCTGTCTCTCCCACTTTGATGAGATTACCTTAGGTCCCAAGTTGGAGGCTAGGCAGAGCTAGGTGGGGCAATGCAGGTCTCTGCCTGGTCTTGGGACAGAGAAAATGGCTGCAGCTGGCATCTCCTCACTGTGCATGGGGCTCCTCCCTGGCTGTCCCCGATCCTCTCTCTCCACTGATCAGATCCGGGACCCCAGCTGATCCGCTATAACAGGTGATGGCATGGACCAGGCGTCAGGCAATGGGAATCAGCTGGATTCAGCAGGATTTTTCCCCATGAACAACAGCAGACGGTCTTGCATGCTGCGCTCCTATTGCAGGGCAGTGGGGGCTCTTTTCTGGGGGTCCGGATAATGTGCTGTGTCTCCAGGACTCCTTACTTCGCTCCAGACAGGTGATCAGGCACAGTTTAGAGACAGCAAGGCAGAAAACATTCTACGAAAGGACATGGTATGGAAGAGAAATTGTTTCTTCAGATTGTCCTCACCCAGAAACACTAGATTCCTATGGTTCTCTAACATCACCTTCTTGTACAAAAATCTGGAAACCAGCCATTTTTGCCTCTTCCTCCTCCTTTTCGTGCATTTCTTTTCAGGTGATATTATCTGGACAAGTCACATCATCTCCCGGCTTCTGGGTGTCAATTCTCCCTATGGACTCCCAGGTCCTGTAAGTCACAGGGCGACAGTGACTGAAGCAAAAACACATGGTTCTTTCCCCGATGATCCAGCACTTCTGCAGGCACAGGAAACAAAAAGCTATTATAATTTAATTAATTTTGAAAAGTAATACATAGATGACATCTCTTAAAATGTCTATACATTTTTGGGCACTCTCTGTATATAGAATGACAAATTATCAATTTACAATAAAAATTAAAACAAAACTGTGTTGAACAACTTAGAGTTAATGCCCTTGCTTGCTGATGTGGGCCATAAAGAAGGAAAGACCTTATTCTCATGTCAACTTCTGTTAGCACAATGGGTGCTTTCAAATGAAGCATAGCATGATAGTGCAAATAAAGTGGTATCCCTCAAAACACTACAGACATTGTTTTCAGAAATATCTCCAGTTCTTACATCCCAGGGGTCACACATATGAAGATTTAAAGAATTGCAACTGAGATGGAATGTCCATCTCAAAGGGTCAGTCACTTTACTTAAAAGTAATATATTCATGACTGTTAAAGTGGAAGTTAAGGAAAGGTTGGGTAGAAAAATTCACGGTCTTTACACAAGTCAGTATGAGTGAGGGAGGAAGAGCCAGTCTTGACCCCAAATCTCCCTCCCTTACTCTGGATGCGCCTGTTCTGCCTCGCTTGCAGATCTGAAGACACACTGTGGCCAAGCCCTTTGTATTTTATGGATGAATCAAATCAGGCTGCCTGGTTTATGTCTAGTTTGGCTAGAGGTCAGCTTTAGGAAAAGGTGTGGCCTTCCTCCATGGCTAGCAATGCCTTTTCTTGTGCCCCATGAGAGGTGGTATGGAGCACTTGCTCCTTCAGTCAGTATCTACTCCAACCTTCTGGGAGGCACTTTGGAGAGATTTTAATATTCATTCCTAGGAAGTTACATGATCTACCCTTTTGAATAAATATGTATGGGAGAATTAAATTACTTCTTTCATATGTCTATTATGATTAAATACATGGTTAGAACAATTATAGTGGATAATAACATTATTTTGCTAACATCACATTAGCTTTGCCATTATAACATATACTAATTTTCTTTAAAAGATATAATCTTAGGCCAGGCACAGTGGCTCATGCCTATAATCCCAGCAGTTTGGCAGGCCAAGGTGAGAGGATTGCCTGAGCCCATGGGTTCGAGACTAGCCTGAGCAACTTGGTGAGACCTCAGCTCTACAATAAACCAAAAAAAATTGGCTAGGCATGGTGGTTAATGCCTGTAGTTCCAGCTACTTGGAAGGCTGAGGCGGGAGCCTGAGCCCAGCAGGTAGAGGCTGTCATGGCTGTGAGTGTGCCACTGCCTTCCAGCCTGAGTAACAGAGTGAGACTCCAACTCAAAAAAAAAAAAAGAAAAAGATGTAATCTTTTCATGAAGTTTTGCTAATCTTTTTCTGTGATGTTCAACAGACCTATCAAATTTCAGAGATGCATACATTCACCCTTTCTAGGAAATGCCCTCAAACATTTTAATCTGGGGCAAGTTGTCTTCTCTATGTACAATAGCATTTTGTTTAGACAACTGTTTAGGGTTGATATCTGTAATGATTAGTGGTTAATATGATTTTCTCCTAGGGAACTAGGTTGTCAGCCCACTGAGTATGGGCAGACTGCCTTTAATCACCATAGCCTTACACTGTCCTTAATAGTTGGCCCTGACTATGTCCTTATTCTTGCTAGAATTGACTGCATTACCATGTTCTACAGGTAGGCGCACTACTGTTGTTATCAGCAACAACCACCATGCTCAAACTTTGTGCTCTTTCTCAGAGACTGGTTGGAAAAACACCAGTCCCATATCTGATTTTTTTACTTAAGGTTTTCTATTTTCAGAAAAATGAAAAATTTCCAACTTAAGCAAATGAGTGTGGAGTCCAGTATCCAAGAAACAGTTTATATTAACAGCCTGGAAACACTAGGCTGGCAAGACATACCAAGTACAGCTCTGGGAATGCACTCCTGCTTCTAAAAAAAACAATCCTGAGCACACGATGGGTGGTCTCTTCCACATGTAACAACTTAGACGTTAAGATATCCAGCAATATTTGAAAACCTCTTTTTAAAAGAACTGTAAAATGAATGCTTGGCCTATACACTTCACGGGCCACTTGGGCAAGAGCCAACTGTCAGCCATAAATGGGTCCTGTTATTTCAGTGCATGTTGAGGGTCAACTGTCCCCTAACAACCACTCCAATCCCTGGCTAATGGCTTCTCACCAAGGGAGTACAGGAAGAAGACTTTCTTTGGGAAGCTCCATCTTCCTAATTCTCAAAAAGGCCTGTGTTCAGGAAGTTGTTGCTTATCCCTAAAACGTTTGCAGTGGAATGCAATTATGTTCAGCTTACTTTGCAGTAAATTTGATTCTGACAGGACAAGAGGGGTTTGTGTAGAGTTTCACTACTTGTATTAGTGCTATTACAACCACAAAAAACATAATAATAATAATAATTACCGTTACTGGACTGCCAGCTGTGTGCCAAGTTCTTTTGGTTTTATTAGAACTAGTATGAAGATATTCTTATCATTTGCAGATAGGGAAGCTGAAGTTTAGAGAAGGTAAACAACTTAACAGAAGTCAAACAGCTAGGAAGAGTGAGAGCTAGTGTTATGAACTAAATGTTTGTGTCCTGTCAAAATTGAAACTTAACCCCCAAGATGACTATATTTCGAGATGGACCACTGGGAGGTGATTAGGTGAAACTCTCATGAATAGGATTAGTGCCCTTATAAAAGGGAACCCAGAGAGGTCTCTCACTCCTACTGTCATGGAAGACACAGTGATAAGTTTGCCCTCACCCAATCTACTGGTATCTTGATCTTGGACTTCCCACCCTCCAGAACTGTGAAAAATAAATTTCTGCTATGTAAGCTGCCTAGTATTCTGTTGTAGCATCCTGAGCTGACTAAGACAGTTAGCCTTGGATCAAGGATACATATACATACTCTAAATATTACATACCTGACAATTTTCCTACACTTCTCCAAGACATGGCAGTCTCAAACATAATCTGAGGGGCCCAGTGTTACAAAGATGTGAGATCTACCTACTAGGCACTGAGGTAGTACATTCTGCTCCATAATCTTTGCCTGTGCTATCTGTCACTCAGTAAATACATGATATCACTGATCATAAGCAAAGCAGACAAGGGAAAAAAAAGAAAGAAAGAAAAACCAGACAAGGAAATGCTCAACAAATGCAGTATTGGAAAAACACACTTTCTGACAGTGTGGGCAAATATCATCATTTTAAACAAAGGGTAAAATAATTTGATAGGCAAAGTAAAATTAATTTCATTGATTTAAGGCTTTACAGTTTATTATACACATGCAGACTTGTGGATAAGATAGCAATGTAAACCCTGATGCTGAAATATACCTCATCCAGATTTCCATAGGAAGGATTAGCAGAATAAAAAATAGAGAAGCTCCATCATCAGCAATAAAATGGAGTGCCATCCATGCATAGAAATTTTTGCCAGAAACAGAACTGATGGGTATGGATTGAAAAAGGCATAGAGTGAATGTTTTCTTTCCTTAAAGAAGACATCAGAAAAAGACTCCTAATATCTCCTGCTTCCATCTCAGAGGTCTATGGGTTGGCTAGAAGGAAGGAGGCAGAAAACCTACCCTATAAGGATTCTTTCTCAAACAATTGATATACCTAAGCTTAAAACCAGAGAGCAAAGCCTCCTTTTCAATGAGTAGTTTAGAGGATATGAGCCATACATGTATTTCATGACTATTTTGTAACTCTCCAAAATCTTCAATATTCACCAAGACAGGAAGTTATGAGAGAAATTGGACTTGATTAATTATTAAAAATAAAGAAATAAATTTTTCTTTCAAATTTATATACGGTTTTATGGGAAAATTTGAGACTCTGTTACAAAGAGTAAAACTGCTGAACCTGTGAAATATGCCTCAGATCAAAAAGTGTATTCCTCACTGAAGAGTTAGAAATACTGCCTCTCTGTGGGAAAAAGAAATACACCTATGAGTCATATTCTCAACAATATTTGAAAGGACATTGAATCTTTATAACTAGATTTAGTAATCCTGAAGGAGGAATAATTTAAAATAAATTTTAAAAATCTACATGGAAATGAGAAGTAAATTTACTTGCCTCATTTCAATAATAACAAATAATTAATCTAAGAAAAAAATTAACTTAAGAAATTTATCAAGAAATCAGAAGAGGATCAGTATGAAAATTTGACTAAAGATGAGAGAGTTTTGAGATCGACAATGTAGTTGTCTTTGTTGCATCAGTAGGCAGGTTTGGATGACTATGGGGCGCTAGCCCCACCCCTTCAGTTTTGTTCTTCAGTCCATCATGATTATTTCTGAGCTGAATATGTGACTCAATGTTATCTGAATGGAAGGATCAGGACTATTATTCAATAATTGTGGGAAGAGATATGCTTGGATGTGACTGTGGAAATCTACAATTCTGAGTGCCTCTGGCAACCATTTTGATTCAATGAAAATAGACAGCTTGAGATGAAGGCAATACAAGGAAGAGTCTAGAGTCATGGGAATGGACAGAAATCCTGTTAGAAACTCTTTTGTGTTCTTTGCCTGAAGCATGAACTCTGTCTAGATTTTCAGAAAGAAAATCCTCACCTTCACCAACCAGCATGAGACTGACAGAAGAGCAGAGAATAAGCCTCAGTTGTCTTTAACCACTGAGAATTCTGAGTTTTTGTTACAGAAGGTAGCCTACTTTGACTAATAGAAGCATTCATTGCAACGTTTTAAGTATGGCTTAATACACAGAGGAAAATACATATAATACACACTTACAGAAAATTAAAGGGAAAAAAGTCAAGTAATTATTTCAATAGATGCAAAGACAGCATTTTATATGATTTAATATGCATTACTGATTTATACTATTTGTTAAGAATTCAGAGAAACTATAAATAAATTGCTACATCCTTTAAATTGGTAGCAAGTACTTACTTGAAAGCAATATTTAAATCAATTGTTCAGTACAACAGTACAATTCTAGAGATATTTTAATTAAAGACAAGATAATGATGACTGAAAAATTCTAGTCATTACATATGACAAGAAGCATAAAGGTTGTAATCACCGGAGAGAAAGGGATGAATACATCATTCACATATAATGAAAACCAATAATTAACTGATGTATTTGCATTAATAATAAAATTCAGCCTGGTGGCTACATACAAAACAAATACACAAAATTCCTGAGGTTCCCTGTGCATCAGAAATTATCAACGAAAAATTTTATAGTAAAGATTCATCTTAGAAAAGGTAATAAATAAAAAAGAGCAAGAAGGAACTGGAGATTAGTATCGAGAGGCAAGTGTTAAGATCTACATGAGAGCATTTTAAAATGTGAATGACACATAAAAAAAAGAATATATTGGGAAACATAGCATGCTAAATTCTAGATAAGTAAATGCTATAGTACATTACTTCCAAAAATCCTCAAAGAATATCCATGATACTGCATTCTGGACTTTTTCCTTAGAATGGTAAAATAATAACTGATCATATTTTCTTCTAATGCTTTTTGTATTTTTTCAAATTTTAATATATTAAACATGTATTTTTCTCAGAAAAATTATATTAAATTGTAAAGAAGAGTTTAGACAGATAACTAATGCTAAGTATATATAGAAGCTTTTGGAAAAATACTATTTCTAACCTGGCTAAATTTAGAGCTACTGTTCTGATTCAACTCCATGTCCAAGCAACATCACTCCAATGTCCTCAGAAACTTGTTATAGGCTAGGAGGGTGTTATCCTCGTGAGTATGACCCATTGACTTTGTTATCACTCTTGGATTTTTTTATTCCCTTTTCCTAATAAAAAGGCTCAGTATGCTGTTCTCTAAGAGTTATTTGAATTCTGGTACGTTTTGAATCCAACATGCGTGAGCCTGTCACATCAAACCCATTGCATCAGGTCAGACTTTGTCTGCCTTTCCAACAGAAAGAGTCTCGACCTTTCGTTAAAAAGAAGAGGGGTTAAGCAAAGAGAATGAGTAGCCATGGAACAGGGGGCCTATACTCCTGTCCAGATCTTAGGACTATTGCACATTTGTCAGCAGAGGGATTCTGAATGCACACTTTGGTCAATATTTCTTTTAGAGGAGTGTCTCAAGATAGATTTTTCTGATTTCTGGGAAAAATCCTCCATGGCCCTTAAATATACCTACCCTGCCATCGGCATCAGTATGTGCTTTCTTCATTCTGGCCCTGGAACATATCCACAACATAAGCAATGATTTTATTGTGAGTCCAACTGAATGGCTTCATGGTCTAGAGTTTTAGCTCAACTTCATCATGTGAATTGCCTGGATTACTTAAATGCTCTGTTGAGACTAAGTGACCCAAAAAGCAACTAGATTTTGCATCCAGAATAAACCATTGTAACAGTATTATATTTTAATTAGGTTTTACTTGAATATATGTTTTTGGCATGCTAATATGCTTGAATGGTCCTTTCATACAATTAGAGTCATTTTAGTGCTGCGAGGGAAATACAATTTCTGGTTCACCCTCTTAATTTTCCAAGTGAGTTGACCGGCTTGAAGAGGTTAAGTGGTTTTCCCAGAGCCACATAATGAGTGGCAAGTCCAGCTCTGTTACAGCAAAGAGCTATCACACAGAGGGGGTGTCATGGACAAGAGGAGCATCACAGCTTCCACAGTCATAAGGTTGTCACAGACTTAACTAGAGACAACTCATATATCTCTCCATCTTTGCTTGGCCAGGATGTAACCTTCACTTTTTCTCCCACTTTCCCATGGATATGACCTGTCTAAGATGGAATGATCTTCCTGGTGCATTACCAGTGCCTCATTTCCCTGATCTTGGCTTATCTCCTTCTTTGTGGCATGCTACTCACTTTAGTCTCTAATCTTTGTAAGCCAGCTGCTTTGCATGTCTTGGACCCCTTCTGTCTATAATTCTAAGCTTGGGGCTGAGCTCCAGATTGTTGCTAAATTTCAGTGCTGAAATTAGACCCAAGGCTTCCTAATATTCAGAGCATATTTATCCGCTTATACCATACTCTTATCTTCAATAAAACTGGTTACAGATTTAAACTTCTGTGATGAAATTTTCCAAAAACTAGTGCTTTTTTGAGTTAGAAATAATTTAAAAATAGTCTTCCCCAGTATTAATGTAGGGTTTTTTCCTTCTTGTAGCTGAAACTATAATTAACATATAGTGTAGACTATATTAACATATAGTGTAGACTATATTAAAATATAGTGTAAACATATAGGTTGATTGCTTCGGGTTCATAAAGGGATGACTAGCAGTCACTAGCAAAGCAGCCCATGGAGGAAGCTCCTCAGCGAAAGGTGGGAATCCTGCAACACTTGGCTGATAGGCTGATTGATGAACAAAAAGCCATGCTCAATTATCTTGCAATCACAGGTAAGGTGTGAATGGACCCATCACGACAATATCTTCATGCCAAAGAATAGAAGCTCTCTCAGCTGGTAAAGTTAAGACACCCTTGCCAACCCTGCCCCATACACACACATACACAAAGCTTGTGAATTGGAAGTGGGCCAGTGAAGACTTGGGAGGGCCAGTGAAGACTTGGGAGGACCAGCTCAGTGAGGAGCATCCAGCTGATCAGAATTAGAGAAGCTGTCGAAAACCAATGAGACTGCCAAGATTCAACTCCCAAATGTGAGATGTTCACTCAGTGCTCACAGACAAATTTCAGCAACCTGTTGAAACTTGGATCTCTGAACATAAGTGCTCCTGACTACTAACCAGTTGAGTGATCCATCTGACTCAATCCCTTTACTAGTCATGCTGCCTTTCAGTTTGTGTGCTGCTTCCTAAAATAAGCATTAGGACCTCCCGATCCCTTTATTATGTTGTAAACATCACAGGAGGCTTATAATTTACAGTCATTGACTGGAATCTCAAATTGGAGCAAGTTAAGAGCATAAAAGTGGTTTAAAATGCATGGTTTAGGGAGAGAGTGTTGATGGAATGCCTGGAAGATAAACCCAGCAATTTCTCGGTGTCTTGGACAAAGACATTGACACCAGGCTGATCACATTCACAGATGTGTCAAAATGGGGAGAGAGGGAGAATGCCATGGATGACAGAACCAAACTCAAAATGGAATCTGAGGTCCAAATAGAGAAACTGAATGTAAGATAATGAAATTCCATAGGGTGGAGGAACTCCCTCAAAGCAGAGATGGGGGTCGAACATTATGAATGAGGACTGTTTTAAGAAAAGGAAGCTGCTTTTTATCTGTACTAATTAGACCTAGGTTGAGATCAATATTGCTTAAAACACTAAAAAAAACCCAGAAACCTGAAGAATGCACAGAAAGGGGACATGAACAAGATGTTTAATTTTGAAAATCAAATAACCAGAAAACAGGAGAATAGACAGCTAAGGGTTAGGCTATGTGGTCAGCCAATAAGTCACTGTTTTTTGTTCTGCTCCCACCATGCCCCTGTGGCCAGAGTCCTCCTCCCAGCAAGCCCTGAGGTGGTCTCCTTCCTTCATGACCACGCTCCAGATGGCCACTGTCACATCAACAGAAAGTGAGACATAACTTATCTGCTGTTCCAACGCCAGCATCATTTTTTAAAGTAAAAGAAAAGAACTAAGATGAATGAGCTTAGGGGGAGACAGATTTTGCTCAATTCAAAGAAGAGTTTTTTTGGAAAATAATTGGAATTACCCCAAAATGGAATGATTTTATTTTGTGAAGTGAAGAGTCTCTGGCTTTCTTAAGTATTCAAGGAGAGGCTGTTCAGTCATTTGTCAGAGGGAATTCTATTTGGGAGGGTGTTGAAGTACAGCTGACCCTGAAGAACACATGGTTAAGGGTGCCAATCCCCCATGCAGTGAAAAAAAAATCTGTGATTAATTTTGACTCTCCCAAAAGTTAACTTTAATAACCTACTGTTGACCAGAAGCCTTACTGATAACATAAACAGCTAATTAACACATACTTTGCATGATATACATTTATATGAGGGACCCCAAAATTGGTATTTATTTATTAAAAACTGTGAATTTATTCTTACATGTGTAAACTTCAGTCACTTTCAAAGTATTCTCCATTTGACACAACACACCTATCAAGTTGCTTTTTCACTGCTCAAAACAGTTTTTGAGTTCATCAATTTTGATGCCTTTTAGTGTTTCTACCATTTTGTGTTTCACCTCTTCCACATCGGCAAAATGTTTCTCTCTTAGGACTTTTTTCATCTGGGGAAACAAACAAACAAGCAAAAAATGTTACTCAGGGTGAGATCAGGTGAATAGGGAAGGTGGGACTTGGGAGTCATGCCATTTTTGGTCAAAAACTGCTGAGCACTCATTGCAAAGTGGGCAGGTGCACAGTGCACTTGTAAATCATCCATAATGGAATGAGCAAACATGTTAACAGAATCTCCAAAAAAATATTCACAAAAGTCAAACACAGCTTCTCACTACAACACTAGTTAGTACACTGATGCCAATGGAATCTTAGCAGGAGAAGCCTTCACGGAAGTTAAACACAGCTTCTCCCTACAACACTAGATGGTACACTGATGCCAATGGATTCCTAGAGCAGAAGCCTATACTACAAGGCCCACCTTCCAAAAAAATAATTCTTGTTTTTTTGGGAGAATGCCCCCTCGTATATTGCATTCTTACAATGAAGTAAACTAGAGAAAAGAGAATGCTATTAAGAAAATCATAAACAAGATAAAATATATTTACTCTTTATGAAGAAGAAGTGGATCATCTTCACATTGAGTAGGCTAAGGAACAGGAGGAGGAACTGCTCTTGCTATCTCAAGGGTGGCAGAGGCAGAAGAAAATCTGTGTATAAGGGGATTCTCATGGTTCAAACCCATGTTGTTCAAAGGTCAACTGTATCACCATTAAGGCTCCTTCCAGAATAGAAAATGGGCTTATGTTTCTGATTAAAAAGAAGAAAATATATTCTGCTGCAATTCCACCATTTAGTGGCCCAAGCCTCTGTACTTCAAACAGTGAGCATCTCCAGATCCATATGCTCAGAGACCAGAGAGATGTTCTCATACAAAAGGGGTTGATACTGCCTAAAGAGGCCCCCGATGAACCCTACATGCCTTAAGCAGAGAAGGTCAAATTGTAGAGAAAGAAGATGAGCCAATCTGTTCTGGATTCTTTTGAGCAGTGAGAAGGATAAGATTATTTAAATGCAACAGGCCCTGATTAAAATTAGATGGCATTTATTGAGTGTTTTTCTGTTTACCAGCACTGCACTGACACTTCAGCCATAGGAGAGGCCTAAATACAGATTCTAGCATTTCTGTAATTTACTAAGGCAGCAGAGTTAGCCACTGGACCCAGATCCAGCTTACACTTGAGCACCTTCTGGTGGTGGGACCAGAAAGGAAAACACTGCACAGCCTTGATTCTAGAACATAGCAGACTGTTGATTCAGCAAACTCTGGATTTGAAAGAATAGATTCAAAAAATCATCACAATTATCAATCTCTGTCCCAAGAGCTACACCATTTGCTCAATCAGAGCAACATGCAGGAATCTCTGAGGGTTCACATCTCTGTCCTTGGCACACATCACAGGCCCCAGACCACAACAGGATTCACAGCAAGGAAGGGCAGTCAAAAGGGGTTTCCAGTGACTTACTGCATGTGCCTAAGTCTAGTTTTGCAGTACAGAGCAGAGTGTGCTGGAACACTCTGGGACAGGGAGAAGGGCTCCCTGCACTTAAGTATGGTTTTCGCCAGTTAAGAGAGCAAATGTGTATCTCTGGTTGGTGGCTGTCCATACTGGCTGCACGTGAACTTCACCGGGGTAAACTTTTGAAGATATCCATGCCAGACTTTGCCTGCAAGGTGGTGCCCAGGCACAGGTATCTTTTTTATAGTTTGCCAGGTACTTTTAAAGGACAGAACCGCCACAAAGTCAGCCATAACAAAGAAAGTCTGCTCTGGTCCTGATTTTCTCACCTCAGCCCAGGGAAATGTCCAACTTTGCATACAAAGAAGGAAGGAAGAACACACCCATTAAACAAAAGAAGGAAAGCGGTATTATTTTAACATGTATCATAATGTGTTGTGTCTTCAAATTCAGAAAGAACTTTGAGCTTTACCACTGAAGCCATTCTTCTTTCACATTCCTCTTATTAACAAAGTCTTTCGGGTCTTGGAACCCTAAGCTGGTCTGTGACATTTATTATCCTGCTTGTAAGATTTTTAAAAAATGTATTAGAAAGAACACAAAACTCTTTAATAATCTCACTGGATCTTCAAGACCTCTGAATGTCAAATTTTTGTTGCAAACTTGTAATCTTATCACTTTGTAGAAACAAAAGTTTCCTTAAAGGAGTATACTTTTGGCAGTTTTGACCCTGTTATATTTTTCCACAAAATAAAAGTTCATATGAATATGAGTAAAGATGTCTGAAACAAGTCAGAGACCTGGCATCTAGGATTCTGGAACTGCATTCTGGTCATTTTTCTGTTGTTCATTTTCTCTGTAAACTTGCCTAAACCACATGAAATTTTGGGACTTTAGATCCCTCTAAAAAATGAAGGGGATCTTGGAGGAGGTGATGTGGGGACCTTCCAGTTTTCAAGACGTCATGAATCTTCATTGGTGAAGAAATCTACCAGTAATCAGATGCAATATGTAAAGCATGTTGCAAAGTAAAGAAAAAAACCACTGGATTTGGAGACAAAATAGCTTGTTTCTGGCCATGGATAGATGACCTTGAGTCAATGCTTGATTCTATTTTGTGAATCAGTTCAATCATATACATGAGGATATATGAGTATAAGCAATTGACTACAGGAGTTTTTGAATCTTTAATGAGTATAAACTGAAAATGCTTTTAAGTTGAAGTTGTTCCCTACTCCCTAAATGCCCCCATGGGAGTTTACTCATTTGTTTCAGAAAGTTTTTGATTTATAATAAAACTGGAATGATCCTTAAGCTGAATGCAGGTGTTTCAACAGAGAAGGTCAGGGTCCTATTTGGCAGAGGATATCAAGTGCTGCATTTCTGAAAACCATTTTACTTCTTTGAAAATTATATACATACATATATATGTAATACATATATAATATATTTAATTTTCCATGGATCTAAATGGTGTTAGATTATTGCTTCATTTTGGAGAGGAGGCAAGTGTTTTTATGTGTATGTGTTTGAGCAATGACGTATTTACCTTCACGCAGGCAGTCTCAGAAAACCTGTGCAAATAAAGTTGCACCATGGACATGCTGGCTTGATCTCTCTTTTTGCTCAAAATGGAGGTCAGGTTGTATACTAGTGTTCAGGTTTGCTGTGCCACACTTCAGCCTGGGCTACTTTCAGTCTCCAAATAAAGGTATTTAAAACTAAGCATTTTTCTTTTTATAGAGACGGGATCTCATTATGTTGTCCAGACTGGTCTTGAACTCTTGGCCTCTAACTCTCGTCTTGCCTCAGCTTGCCAATGTGCTGGGATTGCAGGCATTAGCCACTGTGCTTAGCCAAAACTGAGTAATTCTTAACATACCCTTTTTGGATTATTATATTCTTATTATAATGTGTACCAGATCGCATTCCTGTGGTTAAGGGAGAAAGTTGCTCCTCCATAGTGCAGATATTCCCAGCGCCAATCACTTCACCTGATCTGTGCCCCTTTATCAAGTGCAAGAAAGACCAGACTTATTTGATAGAAGAGACTTTAGACCATGATACCAAGGGCCCAGGAGGAAGGTACTTGGGAAGTGGCTACAGAATTCAGCTGTACCAAGCAATCCAGAACTGAGCTCAGTCTGTGGCTATGTTTTATGTCCATATCAACGGACTTTCTCAGGAAATAAAGATGCTGCTAGATAAAAGGATAGATAACTTGTTTTCTCCCAGCTCCTGCACTCCCATACAGATCAGTGAGCTGGAGTGGGGTCTGATCTAATTCAGGCTCTTCATAACTGGACTTGGAAGACCCAAGCCTTGGCAGATTTGTATCTTACAAGAGCAGGGGCTAGAACTTGCTTGTTGGGTTTTCATTTAAAAATGCCTTTCCCTGAAGCTGTCCACAGTCAAGTTTCCTAATATTCCCTCTGTGAGAAGAGACGTGATCCCTCAGAAGAGACTCACAAAGTATGGGACCTATACCTGCTTCCTCCGTGTCAGGGAATAAACTGTGCTGCACTCAGGTTCCCAGAGGCCACTAGATTGAGGACCCAGGGGAAACATGTTAGAAACCATCTTCAGAAGCCAATTTTCTTCCTGGAGTCTAGTGCATGGGAAACAACATAATTTGAAAAATGTAATTATTTTCAAACCTAGTTGGGTTATCTTGGCCCTAATATAAAGATGATTTTTAAAACATCTGTGCTTCATATGGACAAAGCCAGAGAAAATATTCAGCTAGAAGGTACATTCATTTCACATCTGCAACTAAAATGCTCTACTGTTATGCTCTCTTGGGAAGAATTCATCTATGTGGCCACACGGGAGAGTTGAGTAAGATATATTGCACCTTATTTTTCTACTATATACTTTATTTTCATTAAGTCTCCATATACCTCATTCTTATGATATACTGAGTGGTCTTCATATTTCTTAAAAGCAGACAGCACTGTGGTGTATTTTGCACTCTCCCTTAGATAGATAAGGAAACTGAGACAGAAAGACTAACAATTATCTCTCTCAATATGATTCCAGTGATCTAAGGCAAAACCCTAACGAGGCTTCCTGCTCTCAGAATTTTTGCTCCATCTACTTTAATTCCAAATACAATTTTATGTGCACAGAACAAAAGACAGAGAACATGAGCTCATACTATGTAATAAATCTGTATGTTTCCTAGTAGGGCCCTGGCTCAGTGGTTATGAATGAATGAGCATGTGCTCAAATTAATTCAATGAAAAGTCAGTTTTATTGCATGTATTAGCCCTTGTCATAAATCTACAAGAAACAGATTTTTTTCAAAATAATTACAAAGTACAGGACCCAGTTTCTAAAAGACAACCTAATTCTGTGTTAAACATCCATAAGACAATGTTCTGAGATGGGTCTCCCAAATCTTCACAAGCAACTAATGCCTATAATATGAAGAGTTTGTTAGGAAATATTTTCATAGAATTCATCAACTCTTCTTCCATGGAAAAGTTTCAGGAAGAAGCTTTATCAATATTCAAACTAACAATTAGCACTAGAATAGCAGTTGATATTTATTGAGGACTGCCATATGTTTTGCATTGATAACCTATTTCTTCCCCAAGACAACCATATGAAAGGAAGGAAGTTGCACTCGGGAAACAATTTGCATAAGATTCTAGAGCTAAGAGAGCCAGGATTTGAATCTAAACCTGTCCAATTTACCTTAAACTCTATACCTACAGTGCCCAACACAACAGCTACTAGCACCATGGAGCAATTCACATTTAAATTTAACTAAGAAATTTGCTTTCTCAGTCATGCTAGCCACATTTTGGAGATTGGAAAATCCCCAATCCTCCCTGTTCTCTAAGGCAATATCTTTTATAATATTTTGCCAAGTTTCCCTACTCCAACCAGAGAGGGAGAGAAGAGATGGTCTTTGGGAATTAATATATACTGGGTTCAAATATGGGCACATATAAGCTCTTCTAATCTCTTCAGTGGCGTATATGAAGGAATAGTATCATCCCCAATTTCCAGTGAGTAAAAGTACTTGAGTTGCTTTTACAAAGTCTCCAATATACCCCAATATACCTCAGTGCACATAGAGTATTAGCACTGAAAAGCTCAACATTCTCAATTTTTCCCCTACTAAGTGCATACAATGGGTAGTGTTAAATATGTGAACATGTTCAAGTTT
Organism: Tarsius wallacei; assembly: GCA_963574415.1. Lineage (NCBI taxonomy): Eukaryota > Metazoa > Chordata > Mammalia > Primates > Tarsiidae > Tarsius > Tarsius wallacei. The sequence continues at coordinate 4,709 of CAUYQG010041656.1, read as the reverse complement.
ATTACTCAGAATTATAGAAAATAATTCTGCTTTTTTCTATCACTCAGGAAAGTATATTGAAACACTGATGAGCAGAAATAGCATTAGTATAGGATCTACTATGCTAATACATTTTGAAAGGTAAATTATTTGTAAGTTCTGTTTCATCAATTACATGATATGGATTAGAAGCCATAAACTTACATGTCAAGGATTGTGTAAGAAGGGGAGATGCAAAGAACATATTGCTGTGGGCAATTGCTTAAAAAGGCCACTGGCAGCAGCATCTGGGAACTTGTCAGAAACACAAATATTCAAGCTCTATCTCTGGCCTATTGAATCAGAAGTCTGGGATGGGATGCTGCAGTCTGTGTTTTAAAATGTAGTACAGGAAATTATCGTTCAAGCGAAGTTGGAGTATCCTGATAAGCAGTAAGAATTGGTGGATAGCGTCATAGAGAATGTGTACCCCATCTAAAGGCCTCAGCTTCCACCCATCCACTTATTGTCTCATTGAAATGATGATCTGGGGTTGCTCGCTCTTTTATTCCTCAAACATCATTAATGGGGGCAGGGAAAGCCACATGATGTAAGATGCATATTGCAACTTAGAGATTAATAATGTTGTGCTATTCTATTTAGTAAACTAAGTGGTATACTCATGCTATGTTTTATTTTCTCATGATCTCTATTATTTTGAAAAATACTTTTTTTTTGTAGGACTAGGACATAACCATATTCTAATAGCAATTTTTTAAATACCATTATTCCTACAATCTCTCACAGAAGTTCTGGGAAGTGATATATCAAAAAAGAATGGTGAGAATTTCTGTTTATTAGATGAAGTCCTGCTGCTGTGACTTTACAATAAAGTAAAAAGTTAACCATGTGTTTGGCACCCCCTATGTTAAAAATTCATTATATTATGATGTTCATTGAAACTGGGATTCTCAGTGCTTTCAGTGTTGTACATAAACTGAAGCTTTATTAATATTTCTAAGTAGCACTTTCACATTAGCCTAATATGATTGACTTGAGTAAGATAAATTTTATAGAAATAGGATAAACTTTATAAAGTGTTTCAGGTGTGCAAAACATGTAAATAGTAACAAAAATAAACATCTATATATTAGCCATTTAGGTTAATAAATAAAGCATTGCAAATGTTGTTGAGTCCTTCTGTGTGCCTATCCTTGCTCTCATTCCATCTCTTCTCCCAGAGGTAACCACTGCTCTGAATATGGCATTTGTCATTCTCTTTATTTTTCAAGTTTTATCATGTATGTGTGTTTATCTCCAGAATGTATATTTTTGTTTTGCATATTTTTAAACATCTTGTATAGAAAATCATTCTGCACGTACATTTTTGAAACCTGCTTTTATTACTCACGACTATGTTTATGAAATTTATGTTTATTGATAATTATAGATCTAAATCATGTGTTTTTTCATTTCTGGGAAGCATTGTATTTGAAAGAGTTCATCCAAATTTAATTACATTTTCTCTTGTTGATGTGTATTACAATTGTTTCCAATTTCATGCTCTCAGAAACACCGGTGCAAGTCTTTTATGTTTCTATTAATTATGTATACAGGTGATTTTTCAAGTTATGTAATCAGGAGAGTAATTGAAAAGTCATTGAGAGCCATAAGTCAGTTTTCACTTAGATTAGATATTGCCATATAGTTTTCCAAATGATTATAACAGTTCATAATCCTGGGTATGGATATGAATGTTCTCATTTCAGTATTTAGTTGCCAATACTTGCATTGTCGGACTGTAAAATATCTTTGTCATTCTTATAGGTATGAAATGGTGGGGTTTTGTAAAGTATAAATAAACCTAATGTTTACTATTTATATTCAAGTGAAACCTCCATTTGGGGGCTAAACACCAATCTGAGCATAACAAACTTTACTATAAAGTTTGTTTAGTGCTTTTTTACACATGATAGAAAAAATATTCTTCTGTACTTTTTACAAACAACCTTAAACTCCATTATAATGCCATTTGCGTAATAATTTAGTGTGTTCTATACAAAAAACATTATCCACTTTATACTGAGTAGTGAAATGTATATTTTTAAATATTTTGATTATCTGAATGTTTTACTCTTTCCTAGTGATATAAGAGCTTAGAAAGATAAGCCCTATAGTAAAACAGAAAAGTTACATATTTATTAGGAAAGAAAAAAAGCAGTTTCCCCTTCCTTTATGGAGCCCTTTCCCAGCCATGGCCATTTCTGATCTACTCGTGGATGTCCTTATGGTAAGATAGACTTTTTTCTACTGTTTATTCTTAAGACATCAGGAAAGAAAAGACCAATGCAAACAACCAATAGCAACCACACCATCCTTTAGTGTGCCTAAATCTTGCAAAACTTAGAGCAAAAGGAATAAATATAGGAAAATATCCTTTTACAAGTATTCTCACAGAATGGAACTTTATAAAAAGTTCAATATTCCAGTTTGTGATTCATGAGAAAGCACTTGAAAAACCCAAACAAGGATAAAGGAATTGTAGTAAAAGTCATCTGGAAATCATTAGCCATGCCTGATGGATGACCACTAAACATGTGTAGTGAGAGAAACATTTAAGTGTTAAGGATGATCTTGGAGATGCCCAGAGAGAGATTCTGATGTTATCCTACCATTTAGAAGATGAGTTCATTTTTCTTCTATATTTTAATCGTATTTTTTACATCAAGTGATTTCTATTTATCAATTGTAAAGTTCACTTCAAATATTCTTTAGAGTCGGGCTCAGTGGCTCAGCCTGTAATCCCAGCACTTTGGGAGGCCGAGGTGAGTGGATTGCCTGAGGCTGAGGGTTTGAGACCCGTCTGGGCAACTTGGCGAGATCTCATCTCTACAATAAATCAAAAAATTAGCCGGGCGTGGTAGCGCGCGCCTGTAGTTCCACCTACTTGGAAGGCTGAGGCAGAAGAATCACCAGAGCCCGGCAGGTCAAGGCTGCAGTGGCCAGGAGCAATCACTGCACTCCAGTCTGGGTGATGGAGTCTCACTCTCAAAAAAAAAAAACCCCAGAAAAACAAATATTCTTTTGAAACCACTTAGTGAAATTTTTGTATCAGTTATTAGAATTTCCATCTGCTTCTTTTCCATAATTTATATTTTTATGGAGATATCTATCCTGATTGTAGAATTATTGTGGACTTTTAATGTCAGTTATTAGAATTTCTACCTGATTATTTTTGTAATTTGTATTTATTTAAGATATCTTATTTGTGGAGTAATTGTCATTATATTTTCCATTAATTCTTTAAACATAATTTTTTTTTATATTTCAACATATTATATCTGGAAGTGTTTGCCTGCCCAAGGCTCCATGAGAGACTACTTGGACTTATTTGCTGCAGACAATTTTGTAATTTTTTTTTTCCTGAGCAATGGTCACACTTTCCTGTTTTTTTACATCTTATAATTTGTGTTATTGTTGAAAATGAGAGCTTTTACATAATATATGGTAGTAACCTTGCGTTCTGAAAATCTTAGTTCTGAGAGTGTGCATTTGTTTGCTTATTAACTAGCTTAGACTTATCTGTAGATCTGACTCAACAATTTGTGACCACGGATGGCTTTCTATGGCTTGTCAGAATAACTTAATGAGTAGTCAATGATTGAGAAGAGACTGTGATCAAATGTCTAGAGATATTTATAGTGAAAGACTTCCAACCTCTGTGGATGGCTCTGTGTGTGAGAAGGGCAGATCATTCATAGTTCAAGCAGTTCTTAGGATTTTCCCCCAGCTTTTACTCTTTCCTGGGCCCTCTAGGGTCTCCTATGTCCACACATAGTTTCCTAGTCTTTCAAGAATGTGTGCAGAGCTTATCTGACCCCTCTATGTTTTCTAATTTTCAAAATATTCATCTTTAATTTCAGGTTGCTCTGTCATTCATTGCAACTAGAATTAACAAGAGCTTTAAGAGTTATGAGTTCCCTTAGTTTTGTTTTCCTAATCGTTTTCTACATTTACTGAAAACACCATCAGCCATGAGTTTTCACTCTCTACTCCAAATTGAGTTACCAGCTTCTGGTAGAAAAGGTGCTGGTTTTCATGACCAGCCCTGTGCTGGTAAAACTCTAGCTATGCTGGGGGTATGAGGAATGGAAGCAGCATCTGGCAAGTAGCCTCAAACTCCCACTGTTTTTATCAGAAGTTCCAGTAAAGCTTCATGAATAAATATTTCTTAATTTGCTTTTTGTCTTTGGTCGCTCTCCAGAAGTCCAAAATGCTTGTTTTTGGCAATATTATTTCGTTCAGTTTTAAACTTGGTTATGGAGGCAAAATATTTGCTAACCTTTTTGCCATAGACAGATGTTCCACCTGTTTTCAATTACGATATAGACAAAATTTGCTAAATTTTTTTTACAGTTTGTAACTTTGTGGTTTTCTAAAAGAAATCTTTCTCTCCTCACCTCGGTGTTAAATAAAACTTCCTATATATTTTTCTAGATTAATATTGCTTTCTTTTTACTTATTTAAGTTTTAATCTTCTTGAAATTGACTATTGCATACAGCATGATACATTAGATATCCTTCTTCTAGCTATTTGAAACTATATATCATTTTTTTTTTTTTTGAGTTGGAGTCTCACTCTGTCGCCCAGACTGGAGTGCAGTGGCCGCTCCCGGCCACCGCAGCCTCGACCTGCTGGGCTCCGGTGATCCTTCCGCCTCAGCCTTCCAAGTAGCTGGAACTACAGGCGC